>CAVLJG010000008.1:51915913-51989739 GCA_963669975.1 Acanthoscelides obtectus
AACCATATTACAAACACGGTACATAATACAGAAATTTGGTTATTCGCTTGGATTCGATAATATCTTCTATATTGGGATGTTCCCACACGCCACTTCTTAGCCAAGGATTGGGTATCTTCTTAAGAATATTTCACTTTGAAGCACAATCCAGGGGGGCATCTGCCCCTTCCCCACTGGGCGCCCATGCTTAAGACAAATGAATATACTTAAAATGTGTTTATATCTGAAAAATTGAATTTTGAAAATTGTTTGATGAAGAAATATACATAGTTGATAATTGTTTACGTAAATTAAAGCTAAATAATATTTTTATTCTTAACGTTTGGTAAAATAATCTCGTATTCTCTTATAGAATCTGTTAGAAAACCTTTTCACGCCTGAAATTTTCTATCCAACGCCGAAGGAAAGCAAAACGGTAACGAGAAATACAGAAATACGTGAGTTTATTAAATAAAAAATAAGGTAGAAGCAAGAATAAGATCTACTGGTAGCGGTAGCTAAGGTTATGGGATATAAAAGGTCGCGCTGTGCAGAGCTATTGGTAGTAGTGGGGAGGCGAAGCCAGGTACTTATAGGCGAACCTTTTTGTCGACCCTGTAGTCAGTTCCGAGCTAGCAGCCGTCACGAGCATACACTTGTGCGACTGCGACCCACCCGGACATATTGAGCAATCTTATTGCAATTTTCATTGCGATAGATTGTTTGTTTGCCATCTACGATGGCAAAAATTGAGAAGCTGGTTAACCAGCTGAAAGAAAAGAAGGATGCTTTCGCCATGCTGGAAGAGCAGATGCGAAACCTGCAAGAAGCATTCTTGCAGGCCAGACAGGAGATTGAAGACCTGAGCGGGAAGCTCCGCAGGGCCAAGAAGAAGGCCGCAAAGAAGACAGGAGAAGAGGAGGAAGAGGACCACCAGGCGACATCGGACGAGATGGACACCCAAGAAGAGGGCACTCAACAGACCGAAGGACCGAAGGAAGAAGAAGCCGAGAAGAGGACGGACGACACCGATTTCAGTGTCGCCACCAGACGGAGGAAGCGGGTGCGAGTTTCCTCCGAAGAAGAAGAAGAAGAACCCAGGCAGCGAAAGATGCCAGCTGCCACAAAGAAGAGTGGTCCTAGAGCAACCAGGACCACTGAGGCCCCCATGGCAGGAACAGGAGTTCCGCCAATCAACATCGAGGGCACCGCTGATTGGTCATCCTTAAGCAGGATGATGAACAGCAAGGGGATTCAATTCTCCAAAGCGAGGACGGCGGGTACCAGTGTGAAGGTATTCACAAATACACCAGCTGACTACCGTCAGCTAGTCGCACTGCTGGAGTCCATCAAGCGGCCCTTCTTCACCTATCAACTGAAGGAGGACAGGATGGACCAGAGGGTCATTCGTGGGTTACCCAGAGAGATGTCAGTCAATGACATCAAAGAGGATCTGGTGAGCCAAGGCATCGTAGACGCCGAGGTTCAGCAGTTGACCTCAAGGACCACAAAGAAGCCACTTCCGCTCTTCCTCGTCAAGACGAAGATGCCGGAAAAGCTTGCAGAGATCCAGAGGCTGGCCATGCTCACGGTCAGCTTCGAGAGGAAGAAAAAGTCTTCCGAGCCCAGCCAGTGCTACCGCTGCCAGCGGTACGGGCACACACAGCGGAACTGCCGTCTCGCTGAACGGTGCGTTAAGTGTGGAGAGGACCACAACAGCACCAGCTGCAGTCTGCCAGCGCCGCCAACAGGGCAACGAAACGCCAAGTGTTGCCTCTGTGGAGAAGGCCACCCCGCCAACTACAAGGGATGTAGTAAGGCCCCGAAAAAAGCTGCTTCTGCCCCCAAAGCAGTCCCCACCACAAATAGGACTTCTTACGCTCAAAAAGTGAAGAAACCTATGTCAACTTCTGCCCCAGCAGCCGCCACTGCTACTGGAACTACTGCGCAGAAGCAACACGGCGATGACAGACTGCTAGCAATGATGCAAGCCATCATAACCCGCCTGGATGCACTCGAGGCCAAGATGCAAGACAAGCACTAGACCCGAAATGTCTACAGGTCAAAACGTAGAATCTCTACGCATTATCTCTTGGAACATCAACCGATTCAGGGCACGGAAACCAGAAATCCAGGAGATACTAGACCAGTACCAACCAGAGGTGATGGCCATCCAAGAAACGAAGTTGGATGCTGCCCATAGTCTGACGTTCCCGCGGTACGAAACGTACCGCTACGACAGAAGGGGCAGAGGTGGAGGAGTCGCATTACTCGTCAAACGTACCTTGACGAGTCATGTCCTCGACGATGCCGCAGACATAAATGGGGACGGAATCACGGTCCAGGTCCATCACAACCACCGTCCCTACAGAATCACCTCCCTATATGTGCCACCAGGGGAGGCCCTAGACGAAGATGACATCGCTGACCTCCTGAGAGGCCCAGGAGCACGCATAGTCATCGGAGATCTAAACTGCAAGTCTCCGGCATGGAACAACAACGTCGAAGACAGGAATGCAATGCAGCTCCAGGAACACGTCGATGCCCTGGCGGGGGTCATCGTCGGTCCGGAGCAACCAACCTACATTCCATTCGGCCTTGGGCGACCTGCGGTACTGGACATAGCCATCCTCCGCAACATCAGAGAGGAGTTCGAGATAGAGACCCTGGTGGAAGGAGCGTCGGACCACAATCCGATTCTACTAACACTTGGCACAGGGTCTAGAACTCGAGATAGCTTGAGCACCAAACGGACGAACTGGAACCTGTACAAATCCAACGTCCAAAGGAACATCACTCAAATTCCAACCATCCGATCAGCGGAGGAACTGGACAACGCAGTAGAGGAGCTGGAGAATGCTGTCCTGCGAGCGCACGAGGACAGCACCCGCTCCGAGACTACGGCAGTTCCTAGACACCTAAATGGTCCAGCACCGCACCATATTAGGCACCTGATCAGGGAGAACAGAAGACTCAAGCGAGAACATCTCCAACTGTTGACAGAGGAGTCGAGAGTTGCGCGAAACAGAGCATCGTTAGCTCTGAAGAACGCACTCGCGGAACTCCAAAACAGCAGATGGAATGCAGCCTGTGCAGAACTAGAGACCCAGGATGGTACGGCCTGGTCTATGCAGCGAAAATTTCGTCGTCAGCGCACCACGATCCCCACTCTTCACGGCCAACGTGGCTTGGCCTACTCCAGTGAAGAAAAAGCCGAAGCATTCGCCGATTCGCTAGAATCCGAATGCAGACTCAACTACCATGAAGACGAGGACGACAACCACGAGGAGGCCGTGGAAGTCGCAGCCGAAAACATGAGGAGCCGACCACCTGGCCAGGAGACGGATCACCCCTCCAGTCCAGAGGAAATCCGTCTGATCATCCGCAGGTTGAAGGTCAGAAAGGCGCCGAGAAGGGACGGCATCAACAACAGGATGCTGAAGAACCTTCCCACCAAAGGCATTGCTGCGCTCACCAACATCGCCAATGCCACCCTGAGACTTAACCACTTCCCGCGGCGGTGGCGGGAAGCCCAGGTTATAATGCTCACCAAGCCAGGCAAGGACCGGAAGTTGCCCCAGAACTACCGGCCCATCAGCCTGGTTTCCTCGATGGGCAAAGTAGTCGAAAAGGCTATCGCCGTTCGACTAGAGAAGCAGGCAGAAGAACTGCAACTTCTCCCCCCAGAGCAATTCGGCTTCAGATCCTCCCACAACACGGAACTCCAAGCGCTACGACTGACGGAAAACATCACCAGCGGCTTCAATCTCCAGGAGGCAAGCGGTCTCGTCCTGCTGGACGTGGAACGAGCCTTCGATCGCGTTTGGCACGATGGACTCATCGCCAAAATGGAAGCCGCCGGAATCGATGCGAGCATGTGCCAACTGATCCAGAGCTATCTAACACAAAGATGGTTCACGGTGAAGATTGGTACATGCCACTCAACAAGGACGACAGCTGGAAGCAGGCGTGCCCCAGGGGTCAGCCTTAGCCCCCCTGCTCTACAACATCTATACACACGATGTGCCGAAGACAGCTGACACAATGCTGGCCCTATATGCAGACGATACTGCTATAGCCGCCAAGCATAGACGGCCCGAGATCATCCGTAGGAGACTACAGGATGAACTGGACCACATCCAGGACTGGTGCGTGAAATGGAAAATCCGCATCAACGTCCAGAAGTCGCAGGCAATCTTCATTCAACGAAGAAGGATTGCAAGACCTCTCGAAGCATCCATCTTCGATGAAGATATCCAGTGGAGCGACAATGTCAAATATCTGGGGATCGTTTTTGACAAGTCACTCGCCTGGAAAGCGCACATAGAAGCTGTCATCGCAAAAACCAGAGCAGCCATGGCTCAACTCTATCCATTACTGGGTAGACACAGCCAGATGCCGCTAGCGACCAAGCTACGGCTGATCAAGGCCATCGCCAGACCTCAGCTCGCTTACGCCTCCGCGGTCTGGGGGTACGCTGCCCCCAGCTACCGCAAGCGACTTGCTGCTCTAGAGATGAAGCTACTCCGGATCGCCACCAATGCACCTTCCTACGTAAGGAACTCAACCTTGCGTAGAGACCTGCATTGGGATACCATCCACGAGTACATGAGGAAAAAAGCGGAGAAGACCTTCGAGAAAGCTCAGGACCACCCGAACGAGCAGCTACGATTCCTCATGGACTACGATCCGGACGAGAGGCCTCGCAACCGCAGAACCAGGTACCCCAGACCAAGGTCCCAGTTGGCACCCGCTAACTGGAACCTTGACTAGGAGACCAGGAGAACTTGCGGCTGCTCCCCCCCCCCCACCCACGGCGTGAATGCAGAGGACCAGGAACCACCGGGACCAGGACCCACCGGGGCCAGGACCAACCAGGACCAGGACCCGCCACGACCAGGACCCGACCAGGACCAGGACCCTTCAGGACCAGGACCAGGAACAACATATTGGTAAGAGGACTTGAAACTCTTGATTTTTCGAAAACAAGAGTTTCAAGAGAAACTAGCAGACCCTCTATCGATGATCGCTTAACGACATCGATAGAATGTGCGAGGTAAAGGGAACCAACCCGGCGTTCCCAGAGACTGAAACACATGAGGAGACGTTGTAGCAGACCGCAGGTCACGCACAACACATGGCCTACCGAGACGCTGATGAGTCGGGCCACGCGGAGGTTTAGGGTTTAGTGGGTATTAGGTGATCTCTTCAAGACCCTGGAGCCCCACACACGTCGTAGCTCGTGCTATGGTATGGTGCGTAAATGCATTCCCCCCTCGTTAAAAAAAAAAAAAAAAAAAAAAACCCTGTAGTACCAACACTGTACTACTTCTCAAGTCATCTACTGGTAACTGATTATTGAATAACCCAGCTTCAGCGATGCAAACTACATAAATATCATTAATCTTGTACCAATCTGGTGCGTGATATAGACAACCCAAAACACAACATACATGACTTGGAATCAACTTAACCGATTAGGAGGTTCGAGTCCGCGTGTCTCGGGTCGAGCGATTAGTAGCAACCACTCGGCTAGTAGAGCTGTTGGTAAAAAACTTTGATCTTGGCATGGTAAATCACTGCTTTTGAAATGTTTCAGGATGAATTTGATCTAGTTGCTTATGATACGAACCTATTTAACTACAACTTGGTTTTAGAAGTAATATAGTTATATTGGTATGGTGTGGCACAAGGGTGTAGAGGGTAGCGGGACCATAAAAAATCCTTTGTAAGGTTTCTTGCATAAGTACAAAATCAAGTCCGCTGGAAAAGTTTAACCGAGGTGCTTTTTATTGATTCCAATTTTTATGAATACACATTTACATTAAGAATTTTTCGTTGCAGCTCTCTGGCAGACGTTGATGAATACTCTTCGAGCCTTTTTTTGAATTCAGGCAAATAAATTGTTTTTCACGGATCAATGATTTATTATTTTCTCCCCTTAAACATTATTTTATTTCTATTCCATACCCACCACGATAATGGCTAACGTGAATACAAATTTATTAAAAGAGAATAAATATTAGCGAGAAATGCATCTCTCAAACTATTATTTACTGGGAAGTAGGTACATTTAGATATTCTTTGGTAGCGGTGTAGCAGACACGGTATCACTGTATATTGGGCTCTTATTTGAGATCTCTATGGATGCTGTGCTATTGTGACATTCATAGTCAGATCATATTGGCCATGTCAGCTTTAACAATGTATAAGTGAAAGTATGAAATGTTGGAAAAAATGCTTTGCAACAAAATGTCCCTTTTTTAAATGTTTATGAACACGTATGTTTTTCTAATGACGTGGCCCATTTGTCCGATTTCTCACAAACATGGAACCTTTGAATTTGTTTAAAATAAAAAAAGTACTCATGTTTTTCGCTTAAAAATAACACTGGTTTTTAATTTATATTGGCGAGGTAAATTCTAGTGTATTGCTTTAAAGTTCAATTCGAACCTTGTCATGTTGGCTGTTTTGGAATAAGCAATTAGGAATTCTCAAAAACTACTTGAGCAATCGACTATAATTTTGTTTTCATCGGCTTTTTTCTTAATTATATCATTTAGTATTTCATAACGATATTTGACGAGTTTTTTTCGTTTTCGCAAATGCTTTTGATTGAATCCAGAAAAACCAGTTTTCTCATTCTTTGTTAAGTGAAAAGTTTTCCCAGTTGAATTAAGCTTCCCATTTCATATGTCCATGTTTTAAATACCCTCAGTTTGTATCGATAAACCAACATTACAATAATTGAAGGTTTGCTAATATGGTCAGTCTATATGGTAAAACAACCTTCTTTTTTATTCGCCACAGCAGCACAATGTCAATGTCCTCAAATAAATGAATATCCACTTTTTTGTATTAAGTTCAATGGATCAGAATGTAATGGTTTTTAGTATTTTGCTACAGGATTTCAGTGCCATTTACAGAATACTTATTTTTCAGCATTCTGGCAGTTCTTATTTGACACCTTGAGGAGTATCTTCTAAAGATTAATAAACCTATTTATTTTAAATGTCTTATTTATTTCATACCCCCATTAACAATATGCAATTACTTGCATGCCTGTAACTAATGCAGCATTATTTTTCCTTAGGGATTAAGCGTCAATTAGATGTAAGTGAAAGGCCCATAGATGAAACAATGGCGCCCAGTAGAGGTTGACAACGCTGCACTTTCTACACAACGCTGTTAATCCCTCTTAGAAAATCATAGGCTACGAACATGTATAACAAAGGAATCATACAATCAGTCCACCAATACGATCTAGCCTACCGCCCCACCAAAGTAGAGCGCGCGCTCGTCGAATTGTCCGACCCGCGTACATGAAAAGGGCAAATGCACAGAAAAATCTTTCATTTATGAAATGTGTCTACTAAGTGCTTACCTGGGTTGGAAACGTATACATTGCTAGCACCAAAAAATTGGCATTTACTCTTCGCCACCCCCTACAACCTCTAACTGCAAATTTCTAACCCCTGCAAACATGTTTTTAAAATGATCAGGACCTTCTGAAACGTCGGAAAACAAACTGTTTGAAATTTGATGACAATGTGCATGAATGGGATGTTGTTGTCCAAGAAACAACATCTGTCAAAAAAATGTCTCCTCAAAAAAAAATTAGAAATTTGCTGAAACGGTTGAGCATTTTTGAATAAACTTTTGTGGATGTTAAGTGCCACGAATGCTTTTACTTATGCTATTATTTCAGATTTATCGTTTTGCGTTTTTCAGTTAAAAATAAATGTAAAAATCAACAAATTTTTTGTTGTAATAACAAATTAAGTTTCGGCACATTGGCCGTGTGAGGTCTCATTATGAAGATATGTTCATCCACTATACATTTTTTTGGACCACTTACACCAATAATACATAATTATTTGAAGATACGTGAAAAAAATATTTCCAACTTTGACGTTTAATAAAAAAGTCAGCCAAATTTTATCTACCTCTAGATGACGAGCCTTGTCATATACCCTCCTTTACGGTTATTATGATTTTTTTTTGAAACAGAGTCGATTTTCGGATAGTCAGCTTGGTTTAAGTAGACATATTTATAAATTAATTTATTAACCTCTAAACATATAATAATAAAAAGCATAGTACAGCCTTTCACGATTGTTCAACAATCAAAAAAAAATCATTAACACACCACATGCACTCTTATTCATAGTAGTCTATTTACAATTCCTCGTGTGCTTCATCTTTTTCATCTTCTTTAGTCTCTTCTGATGGAGCTTCTTCTGAAATGTCCTCTTCTTCTTCAACTTGTTCATCCAAAGAGATACCAAGCGTCTTCCTCATCATTACTTCAATGGACTGAGCAAAATCTGCAGTGTCCCTTAGCATATATCCTGACCTCAGTGTAGCTGTATTAAACATCATGACAGCCATATCTTTGGCAGTTGGATCAGAAGGATCATCATTGACCCTTTTGAGCAATTCTCGGATCAGCGGATGCCTCGGGTTGATTTCCAAGGTCTTCTTCTGGTTGAGGTAATAGCTACGTTGAGGATCATCAGATTTCTGATGAGCATTTGAAATGGCGAGTCTTTCCATGTTACCCGTCCACCCGAACATACTAGCTACCAATGCGCAAGGAGAATCGCTTAGCCTCTCGGAAACTAGGGCTTTAGCGATCTTGTCTTTAAGAGCATCATCTGCCAGCCATTTGGTGAGAGGTTCAAAGGTATTTTTCAGTTGCTCTAATTGTTCCTTGCCGCCTTCAGCTTCTGTTAAGCTGAAACCTTCTTTAGCGACATTCTGGAACTTTTTGCCCTCGAATTCTGGAATAGCTGAGATAGCATATTCATCTACAGCTTCTGTTAGGAACAATACTTCATAGCCTTTGCGCAAAAGCCTTTCAACAAATGGTGATTTCTCAACCTCAGCTTTGGATGATCCAGCAATGTAGAAGATCTTATCCTGTTTTGGTTTCATTCTGCTAACATACTCGGCTAAACTAATGAGTTTGTCTGTATTAGAAGAGTGGAAGAGCAATAACTTAGCCAATCTAGTGCGATTAGCTGGATCTTCAATTGTGCCAAGCTTGATATTTGTCGAGAACTCTTTCCAGAATTTTTGATACTCTTCCTCAGGCAGTTTTTTCAACATATCCAAAACTTTCCTTACCAACTTCTTCTTAATGATTTTGATCAACTTGTGTTGTTGCAATGTTTCACGAGATACGTTCAAGGGCAGGTCATCAGAATCAACTATACCTCTAATAAAGTTGAGATAAGATGGGATCATATCATTGAATTCGTCTGTGATGAATACTCGCCTTACATACAGTTTGATATTATCTGTTTTGGTACCATATCTGTTAAAGCTCTCTGAAGGTTGAACTTGAGGTACAAAAAGTAATGCCTTGAAGGTGACTTCTCCTTCAGCAACGAAGTGGATCTTAGTCAATGGTGCTTTAGTGTCTTTGGTCAACGCCATGTAAAATTCGTTGTACTCTTCGTCTGTCACTTCATTAGGCTTCCTTGTCCAGATTGGCTTGCTGTCGTTCAACAACTCCCAATCCCAGATGGTTTTCTCAACTTTCTTTGTCTTTGCTTTATCTTCTTCTTTGTCCTCTTCAACTGCCGCATCTTCATCTGTCTGTGGTTTATCTTTTTCTTCTGTGATATCTTCATCTACTGGTTCTTCGACAGTGTCAGTTCTGCTGGTCCAAAGATAAATTGGGAAGTTGATGAACTGGGAGTATTTCTTCACCAAGGTCTTAATGGTTTCATGCTCTAAGAAGTCTCTTGCTTCTGGCTTCAAGTATAGACTCACAGTAGTTCCTGGTAAAATAAATTCTTTTTTAGTTTTATCTAGGAGCTGAGAACAGTATCGGAATTATGTATAAACAATTCATCATCATTCATTAAAAGTATTTACGTACAGGAAAGTATAAAAAGTACTCTATTATAGATTCTTCAGAAGAAGACTTGCTAAAAATATCATTCAGCTAATTATTCAGAAGATACTCTTTGTTTTACCTTCTGTATAAAAAGTGCTTTTGGAAACATTGCAGATGCAGTACCACAATGGCAAACAGAAGTAACTTTAAAATTTTTCCTACAGTTATTATCAAAACTTATAAGATTTCAATTTTAATTAGTTAGTGTCATTTATTAGTCATACAGAGATAATTTCCTTTTAATGCCTAGGAAATCTTAACACAAAGACAGCAACGTCAAATATGAATGTCTACAGAGGTATCTGAACAGCGTGTTATAATAAAATAAGATTAATATAATCTTGACAGTTAAAACAAAACAGAATAAATTGCTTTATGAAGTTAAAATTAAAGATAAGATTGGACAAGCATGCCAGGTTGTTATCAAAGCAGTAAGGAATATATTGTGATTTGTGATACTATAAAGGGTGAATCAAAAACCAATTGCAGTAGAGCATAAGGTACAACCAGAAATATCAAAAAACATCCTATTTTCAATGTCAAACTCCACTAACTCCAGTTTATTTTCAAAGTGTAGAATGGATGTAGGGCCAGGTTTTTAAATTGCAGGTCAAAACGTGTTATTCAATATCTTCTCTCTTAAGCCAATGCCACTTTTTTTGGGCCAGTATGTTGCCATTCATAGTTTGTCCATGGTAAGCTTATTCTTCAATAATACATCTAGGGACTTAGGCTGCATTCCAAAATAACATAGAGAATGATGGAATGGATTGCAGCAGATGAGAAACATGAGCAATCAGTCTAAAGCTCTTATTTCTTAAATATGTTACCAATACTCTCAGAGCACCTCAATGCTGTTTCACAATGATGAATGAATGAATCAAGCAATTATGTTACACAAAACTTATTAGTTCAGAGTCATCTTTTTTTTTGTTGCTTGTCAGTAGGTAGTTTTGATTCTGTGAGCTTGCAAATAGCTTTCCCAACTCATGCTGCATATATTTACTCTGTCACTTACCTCTCTTTAAGGTTTCTCCTCTAGGATCATCAATGACACTGAAGCTGTTTGAATCGGATTCCCAGATGTATTGCTTGTCATCATTGTGGTGAGTTGTTACTACAACTCTGTCAGCTACCAAAAAGGCTGAGTAGAATCCAACACCAAACTGACCAATCATGTCATTCATATCCTGCGCGTTTTCAGCATTCTGCATCTTGCTCAAAAATTCGGCAGTACCTGTTGAATTAAAGGAAAAAATCAAAATCAGGGGATAACTAATTGGTTTCATAAAGTTATAAATTATACCTTCACAGGACTTACCTGATTTTGCAATAGTACCAAGATTATTCACTAGATCTTGCTTGGTCATGCCAATGCCAGTATCAGTGATGTGCAGTACTCCACCCTCTTTATCAGCCTTTATCCTGATATTAAGGTCTGCCTCAGTATCAAGGACACTCCTATCTGTTAGAGAAAGCATACGGATCTTGTCCAGAGCATCGGAAGCATTGGAGATCAGCTCTCTTAAGAAAATCTGTAATCAAAAGGAGTTTGTTTCATCACCATTGATACAGGGATGCTGTTAGAACAATTAATGATTTAAGTTGGTATTGTTTTTAAAATGCGGCGTTTTCAAGTTGAACATTTTTATTTAGTGACTTGAAGACACATTTTCAAAAAGAATAAAGCCCTTGAAAAAACCAGTACAGAACTGTAGGTTGAAAAAAAAAGTTCAACAAAACGTAAATTACCTCTTTGTTCTTATAAAGAGAGTTTATGATGAGCTTCATCATTCTATTGACTTCTGTCTGGAAAGTGAACTTTTCAGCTTTCTCCCTCAGTTCCTTTAGCTGAGCTACATTAAGTCCGTCCAATTTTATTGCCTCCTCCTCTCTTTTAACCACCTCATCATCTGTAACAATATTTAATTATTAGCATTGATTAATGGTTACATACTGTTGCACTCAGCTGCTGAGAATTAGCTTAGCCTAGTATATGTCATCTCAATGGGCAGGTTTAAAAGTCGTGTAAATCTTCAGATTGACTGACTAGCTAGTAATTTTCAGCAACTGAGCTAATGTGGATGTTATATGATAAGTATCTACTGTGATGTGTACCACCAGTATTTCATGATAATTTCGCTAGTGTCAGTTTAGGCTTAGGCTCATATTGCTCTTGACATCAGCTGTGGCAGTCCTCTTACATATCAATGGCGTCATTTCCTGTACGATCAACCGACCCACAACTTTGCTGATGAAAGCACTCTACAGGGTGATCCTTAATGATTTACAAATATATAAGGGTGTGAATCTACATGAAAAATTAATGTTAGTTTGCTTTATGAACTATGGTCCAAAAATGTTTCCTTACAAAAACTCGGGGTGTTGAAGTTTTAGGAAAAACATGGAAATTAATTGATATTTTCAGAACCGCTTCAGATATTTCACTGATATTTAGTACGTAGTGCAAGTTAATAAAGTTACATATTTTTCAATGCAAAAATAATTTTTAGCTTCAACAGTGGCGTGCGTACGGGTATTGACTTCGGGAAGCAAAAATCTGCTACAGTTTAACATATTACTGTGCCTTGACCAACATTCAGTTTCAACTGGTGGCCGATTTCTATCAATGAGCCGTTCATTTCGGCTGGTAGGAGTCCAAACCTTGGAAATGTAAAAAAACCGAGTAGTTTTTAGTGTGCAAATAGTTAATTCCATGTTTGCTTGTTATGATCGCTGTTCGCTGACGTTTAAGCAACACGTACAGTTATAAAACGAGTTCAGGTCAAGTGTACAATAGCTTACGTTAAGTAAAAAAAAACGCAAAATGTCACTTTTCAAGATACATAATACTCTGGGTGATCTGCACAGCCAGGACTTGATCTGGCACGAACGCATCTCGTTAATAGTGGCAGCTGCTGGAAAAAAGCTAAGCTATTTGTTTAGGGCAAAGAAGTACTTTTCTCCACATGACCTCCCCACTCTGTACAAGGCTCAGATAAGACTTAGCCTCGAGTACTCCTTACACGTTTGGGGTGGAGCAATGTCCGACTGATTGAAGACTCTTCTCTAACAGGCAGCATCGGAATCCTTTCGCACCGACGAACGTCGGTGCTCTAGCTCTCTTCTACCTCTACACCAACGGGCTTTGCTCCTCAGAGCCCTCCTCCATGATGCCGCCGTGCTATGTACCTGCCAGACAAACCTTAAACCCTAAAATCCTCCCTTTCTAAACGTATCGAATTTCGTGCATCCAGAACTGGCCGATCGACCGCTCCTTTGTCCCTAGGATATCGAGATTGTGTGTGACAGTCTACATGAGGAGGCTTTTCTTTAAATACTGACGGATCACAATAAATATTGATCATGTGACATTCGCCTAAGCAACTGCTGTCCAACTGAACATAATCGATGATGCAACATTATAACATGCTGTAATGACATAAAATTAACATGTGCTCTATTGAGATCATCTTCATGCCATCTCCTTTGCTGTTTTTAGTTATAACCAAAATAAAATGGCAAAACACCACTCATTCTTTTGCTTTCCATGGATCCTCTAATATAAGCCCCAAATGAGTATGCCTACTGACCATATACTCTAGAGTCTAGACTACATTAATCTAGATTAAATGGCAAATCTGACAATTGAACTCAATTGTCTGCCCAAATCAAATCAAATGTATGTTTTAATCTCTGTTTATTGTAGTATGTTTAGTGGATACAGTGGAATGCAACATGCAATGCAAATTAGTGACAGTATATTTTGTTTATCTGTCTTCCAGGTGACGACTCATTAATTTTTCTTTCTTTTTGTCTATAATAATAATAATCTTTATTCTGATATCATACACATGATATACAATATGCGTAAAAAATTTTATACTAAATGAAGATTTCACTTTTACAAACAGTTAAAAGCAAGCTAAGGCATATAAACTGTAAGTAGTCCGATAGTACATAAAATGATTTATAAAAACACAACCGTTCATACAATTACACAGGATTATAATGTTAGAAATTTTCAATTAAACTTCAATGAATAAAATCACTAATATGGCTAATACTGTTTACATCCCAAATAGGCACATTTTCTTCATTATTTAATGCTGCTACTCCATTCTCTTCTTTTCCTCGAATAAGCATGGAGATCTCTTCAGTCGTATACTTGCACACAATATGAACAAAACATGCTAACTCCTTAGTTTTGCGAAACTCGTGAACATTTTGTCCAAAATTCTTATTTTGTTGCATGGTTTCACTGGACTATTACAGTTGTTTATCTTTACAACGCACCTTTGCAGAAACAATAATTCGTTCAAGAGTAGTAAAAAAATATTTAATGGTATGAAGTGGATATTTGATTTGTCATCAATGTTTAAATTTGACTTTATATTTATTTTTATTACAATGCACCTTTTCAGAAACAATGCG
The DNA here is from genome assembly GCA_963669975.1 of Acanthoscelides obtectus. NCBI lineage: Eukaryota > Metazoa > Arthropoda > Insecta > Coleoptera > Chrysomelidae > Acanthoscelides > Acanthoscelides obtectus. The sequence continues at coordinate 51,930,234 of CAVLJG010000008.1, forward strand.
TTCAGGAGTAGTAAAAAAATATTTAATGGTATGCAGTGGATACAAGACTATTTGATTTGTCATCAATGTTTTAATTTCACTTTGTATTTATTCCTCAATTGCACACTACACTACACTCGTAATGAAATCAGAATTGTCGGTAAAATTTATTGGTAACATCTATGGACTAAGATATGTGTTGATAGTACCATGCTCGCACTACCACACAGAATGTTGCAACAGTAGATTGAATGGTTCTGTAGCATGCCAAGATCATGTGAAGCTATTGTTACAATTTTAAGATGGCACTGCATAAAACCAAAGAATCCCGGGGATGCCTGGAGCAGGCATCCTCCCAAAGCACATCCAACCCCCCAAGGCGACAAGCAAGCATGTTGCAAAATAATAAACAAATTGAACATATACACACATTTGGTTTGATTAGGGCAGGCAATGGAGTTCTATGAACGTAAAAATCACAGGATAAGTTTCACGAGTTATATTAATTCTGATAATAGTTTCATTTTCAGGAGAAAAAAAAAACCAGTTACATGGCACATCGCATTTAGCTTTGAACTATCACAACATGTTGAAATCAGTATTTAGGAAATCACCAATTTTGTAAAGGCTAAAAATTTAACTTGATCTTCATTTTGGATGTTTATTTCTCTTGTGAACACAACTTGCTTAGTCTTTTGACCATTTAGCAACAACTTGGAATAAAACCAGCTTTTGTACTTCCATCAGAGAGCTAGCTGCAAGAGATACTGATGTGTCATCTGTATATTTGGGCATTATATTAATATAGATGAGAACCTTGTTGCAGACCTCCACCATCAATTTACTGTTTGATATCTCTCTTGCAGATATGACTCCACCAATGCAATGCTACTGGGGGAAAAGTTATAGCAAGCCAATTTTTTCAGAAGACTGTTATTGACACTAATGAAAACCTTACTTATGTCACAGACGTTATATACGTTTTTCTTTATAAATTTCTAGTTTGAATAGGAACAGTTGAAACCCATATAATATATGATATCACAGCCTGGGGTGCCACCTGCAAGACATATACCCAACCTGGATATACCACAAAAAACTGTTTTGAATGCCATTTTCCATAAGCCAAGATTATATCTGACGAACAACTTATATCAGGAAACACGGATACTTGATACAAGACAACTTTATTTCTTACATGCCACCACCTTATACCATAATTATTTTAATGAAAAGAAATCCTATAAACACGAGCATAACACATGATTTCGAATAGGCTCATCTAATATCCAAAGACCATTCAGATGAAAATTGTAAGACTGGGTTTGTACTGTGCAGCAAATGACTATACATAATTATATAGAAAACTAAAACAAAATTCCAATTATATTAATACTTTTTAGAATTTCCAATAATAATTGCTATACACATATGATTGATTGTTAGTTATTAAGATATAATACACACACAGGCGATGCCTTCTGTGGTTTTTTTCATATTTGTTTGCTAATTTTTTGTATTTTGGCAAATAAATATTATTATTATTATTATTATTCAAGGTATGGGATATAAGATTCAATATATGAAAGAAATTCTTGGGAGGTATACTCAAATTAATGGATTCTTATATGTTTGTAGTCAAAAAGCATTACTTCATTAATTATTACATAGCACTTATCATAACAATATTTGTGCTATGGAGAACAACAGACTGTATTTAAAAATTACTGTTAAATTTATGTTTATGCAAGAGTAGAGGAGAGTATTATTATTTTCTTGCAAATGTAATATGGTCAACCTGATGTGAATGATAAGGTAAGACACCCCACACCATGTTATTGGCATATTATATTAATTTTAATCACTGCAATGAGTTATGAAATGGTTTCACTTTTCCACAAAATTTCTTAGCTGACTACTTATTGTTGTTTGATATCTTACATTCTTGATAAAAATATAGCAAGATATTATTTGAATAGAAAAGAAAACTACATGTGCATAAATAGTAAATTAAAAGTGATAGGAAATAATATAGTTTTTAAAAAAACATTCATCCATTTAGTTTCAAATAAAGCAGTTCTATCAAAAAAGCTTACTAAAAGGAATTTAACACCTCATGAAAAATACCCTATACTGTATTTTGCATATAATGTGTTTCAAATGTAGAAGAGTCATGTTTATTTCTTCAATGCAATTATCCAACTATAGTTTTCTTTTGCAAAATAGATACAAGTTAAAATATTGTAACTTAAATGATTTCTAAGTTTAAATACATCTTCCCATCTAATATTCATTAATGTGATATTTAATATGTATACCTACTTTTGTGCTTTGACATACTGAACACTGAATTTAAGGAAGCCTGAAATAGCACTTTTAAAAATCAACAAATAACACCATCAACCTTGCTTTGTCCTGTCCTTTTTTTAACACTACTCTCAAATAGAATAACACAAGAAAAAACCTTGGAAACATCAGATTATAGGTCAAAATACGATCCAATGCTGATATGAAGTTAATAAAAGCTATGTTAACTCCTTCACCGATATGCAAGGATCCTCATGTCAATATGTATTTAAAATGACTATTAACTATAGATATATCCACGATGGATTAACATGAGATGCAGATATACAAACAATGTTGTAGATGAAATGTATAAAATTAAAAATTACCTGTTCTCAATGCTTCTCTGCTAGCTCCTAAATCTATGTCGATGGTGGCTGGTTCTTCAGCATCATCAGCCCGGATGGATCCTAAAATTTGTTGTGTGTTAGAAAAAACTTCACAAAAAAGAAAAGTACTTGACATTTACCTATAAATAAAAATAGAGCAGCAACGACGAAGACCCAGTGCTTCATTTTTGCACTTCTCTCACAACTTTCCACATAAAAAAATTGTAAAACACTCCAAGGGCCGGCAAAGTATGTAACTGCACGTCTACCGAGAAGATGCCAAGTTGAAACGTCAGATTTTTGTCATTCTAGAAAGTAGAAAGGTGTACTGGAGAAAGAACCAATCAAAGGTCACCACGGTTGATGACGTTTTGACACCAACCAATAAGGTAGCATTCAGTCATGATTACTCCATATGGCTTATTTTCATTGGTGAACCCAGTGAGAGTTCAAAAGAACCATGTCAAGTAAATAGTACAGTGATTATTGATGAATGTCATGACAGTGATTCATACTATAATTCTAAAAAATTGTAATTTGTGTAGGCTAGAAGCATGAAAAATTAGCCCCACTGATGTAATGATAATTATAATATATTCAAAGATTAAACAACTACACAATTTCCGGTTCATAACTTTGAAACATATATTTCGTACCATTTTAATTTCAATATGACTTGTCTATAATTCAATCCGCCTATCATACAGGCAACCAGTGATACTGTAAAGTTTATGTTAGGCAACCAGAATGACAAGTAATTTGAATTCTTTTAAAATCTGGTTCTTGACGTAATAGATATTGAAAGAGAAATTCTCGTTTCCTGTTACCTAACTTGAACAATCATAAGATATGTATCTACACTGCGTCTAACGGCATGCGATTACTTATCGAATTTTAAAGACAGGTGATTTTTCAAAATCCCTGACGTATTGACATTTGTTTGACGTGGACGTGTATTGTGACAGGAAGACCGCGAGGAAGGGTTATGTTGTGTTTGCCTTCCAAGTTGCCTTCGAAAACTGAACCACAGCAAGTGATGTCGCGGATGATCAAAGTCTATAAATGAATATTCCTGTAGTGTAGTACTTATTTAAAATATTCTGCTTAGTCACAAATTATTACTTTATTCGGACGGGCTGTGTTGAAGTCAAGTAAAAGTGATGGCACCGAATTATAGCAAATTAATGAACAAAAATAATGTTCTTGCTGGGGCAGGAGCACTAGTCGCTATCTGGTATATTGCATTAAACAGGAGCAAGAATGTTAAACATCTAGACAGGTAGGTTGTACTGAAGTCTTTTATCTCCTTACATGTGATGTATATTATGATATTGTACTGCACTTTTTTACATTACCTACACATGCGGGGATGAAGAATAGTTATACCAATCCCCAGCCTTTTGGGCTATTATTTTTTTGTATTCTATTATTTACTCATATTTTAATCCTATTATGCATTAATACTCTAACAATTATTATCATTATTCTCATGTTAATTTCATTAAAAAATATCAGGAGTGGTATCTAAATGCTGTTGCTGCTTTTAAAGCAGTGATAACATTCCAAAAAGTTTTGTCTGTTATAAAATTGTGTATCCTGCATATATAATTTAGTATTGAATTACAGGATACCTAAGTCCCAAAGCAAAACACAGTAATAAGCTTAGGATATATAATTTTATAATACTTTTTGGAACTCTTGCTTTAACTCCTACTTATTTTAACTCAATAATTTTTTTCACTAAGCATATTCATTGACTATATTTTTATTTTTTGATAACACTTTTGATCTTGAAATTAGTGTGTCGAAGTTCTGACTCATTTGGCTATTACTATTTGTTGCCCACAGTTTCTTACCCAACTCTCATATTTATAACCATATTTGTACATTTAAATTTCTAACAATATAATTACTCGAATTATACAAATCAAGCCAACTACTGTGTTCATTACATAGTTTAGATAATCTAAAAACAGGAGAATGATTTATCAGATCTGATTTAGGTGGCATGGCATGAAAATAAACGTTATTATGTCTTAACATTCTTGGTGGCAGATAAAGTCTGAATTTTGACAATAAACTGAAATTATCAATAATGTTATTAAATAAATTATAAGCAAATAAAACATCATTCCTGTTCCTAGCACTTTCAAGCATTGGAATCATAATTTTGTTTGAAATATTTGTGTAGTTGTGATCGGTAAAGTTCATTGGCATACCAGTTCTGTATGCAACATATCTTAAAAAGACATGATTGGCTCTTTCAAGAGAATCTATTTGATATTTAATATAAGGATTCCAAACTACAGAACCATGGCTTAGAATTGGATATACAAATGAATAGTACAGAGTTCTGAAGGTGCTAATACTTTTAAAATCTCTTTAAAAAATTGATTTTTTTTATTGCTGAATTTCTAATGTGTTCAATATGATAATTAAAAGATAATTTAGAATAAAAAATGATACCAAGATCTTTTATAGAGTCTAACTTTTCTAACCCAACGTTGTCAAAGTTATAATCAACATCTTGTAAATTACATTTACCAAAAGTAATAAAATAACACTTTTTGATGTTAAAAGGTATGCTGTTTAATATACTCCAAATAAGTAACGAATATATATCAATTTGCACTAAGTATCTATCATAAATAGATCTAATTACTTTATATAATTTTAAGTCATCAGCAAACAACAATTTTTTTATATTATTTATGAAAACAAGAAATAGCAATGGTCCCAAGTGAGAACATGAGACATATGATATATGATTATCAATTTTGACATACTGTTTTCTATCAGTCAAATAAGACTCTAACCATTTCAACAATGCACCATTGATACCATAAGCTTCAAGCTTATTTAGAAGCAAAGAAACATTAACTACATCAAAGGCACTAGAAAAGTCTGTATAAATAGCATCAGTCGCTAATCCATTGCTCATTGCATCAACTAAATTTTCTGTATATAAACTTAAATTAGTAATAGTTGATTCATTCTTCATGAAGCCATGTTGGTTTGTAATAATAAACCTTGATAAATAACAGGAAAGCTTTTCATGTACCAACTGATTTTTGCTAAAACATTAGGCTTACAAATTGGTCTATAATTGTTGACATCAGATGTATCAACTTTTTTATATAATGGTTTGATGAAGGGGGTTTTCCAGCAGCAAGGGAAAACACCAGATTGCAATGACAAATTGTAAATTTCAGTTAATTTCGGTAATAGGAATTGCGAGCAATTAGAAATCATTAACGGATGAATATTGTCAGGACCAGGTCCTGATTTAACATTTAATTTATCAACAGATTTAGCAACATTATCAATCGAGAATCTGACTGAACTCAAGCAATCATGGATTATGGATTAATTTTCTAACTCTACTCGATACATAATCAACATGCGGCTGCCACTTTAAATGTTGGGCAATAATGATTCCAAGATATTTAGTTTGGGACACTTCCTTAACAGAATAATTATCATCCAACATAATATTGCTGTAATTTGGTCTGTTTTTATTTGTCAACGAAAACGCAATATAGTTTGTCTTAGATAAATTCAATGTTAGTTTACTCTCTTGTAACCAGTCTTTTACCATACCTAGACCATACACTGTTTTACACTTTACATCCTCCCAACTAGAACCTGCAAAAGGAAGTATAGTATCGTCAACATAATAAATAGTTAAACCCTTCGTGTCCAGCTTTAGCATCTTATTTATATAAATTATAAAAAGGAGCGGTCCCAAAACCGTACCCTGTGGGACGCCAATCTTTATTATTTTTTCATTGCTTGTTCTGTTATTTAGTTTTAGCAGTTGTGGTCTGTTTGAAAGATAATCCCTCAGTAAATCATAAGCCACTCCCCTTATACCATTGCTGTGAAGAATTTCAATTAGCTTATTAGCAATACTCTTGTTGCCATTGTTCAGATTATTGACAATCTCAGATATTAATTTCTGCATAGCATCCACTGCACTGTAACCCTCCAGAAATCCAAATTGATTATCTCATAATACATTATTAGCTTTAAAAAATCCATTAATCGAGTTTTAAGACATTTTTCAAATAACTTGTTGCAAAATTTGTTATTAAACTTATAGGCCTGTAATTTCCAATAGATATAGTATCCCCTGATTTATGTATCAGGATAACTATTGACGTTTTAAACTCTTTCGGGACAATTCCAGTTACCAAAATTAAATTGTAAATATGTAATAATGGTGTTAAAATTTCAAAATGAGTTTGCTTTATAGTTTCAACCTGTATGCCATCATAGCCAGGAGCACTATTACTTTTCAAAGATGCGATGTGTTTTATTAGTTCATTTATTTTATTATTCATGTATTCATTCATTTTTCAATGTTTATAAATTCGCATTTAGAACTTGACAAAATATATTCAGCAATTCTAAAATACAAAATTTCTGATCATTTTCCTACTTTGCTCAAAATCGATCTTGTAACTACATCAACCAAAATTGAAAAGACAGTGAATAATACAAAAATTTACATTGATTATGTTAAACTAAATAACAACTTACTCAATGAAAATTGGATTGTAGTATATAACGAACCTAATATCGAAAATGCATTTGTCCTTTTTATATCTAGCATTGAAGGCCATATTGCTGAATGCACCAAAACAGTAAAGATTCCACAAACACAAATAAAAAGACAAGCATGGATATCAAAAGGGATTATTACCTCCATCAACAAAAAAAGAGAATTATATAAGGAAACCAAAAAATATCCTTATGATGTTAAACTTTTGAATGAATTTAAATCATATCGAAACAAACTGACAAAAATAATTAAAGAGGCTAAAATTAAATATCTCCAAGAAGAGCTTGATAGTCTACAAAATACGTTTCCAAAATGTGTCAATTTATCAATAAAATACAAGGCAGAAAACAAAACAACAAAATTAGTACAATTAAAAAAGAAAATGGTGAACTAGTGAGTAATGATGTAGATATAGCAAATGAATTTTGTGAATATTTTTCAAAAATCGGGAAAAGGTTGTCAGAAAACATAAAAAACGCGGAGAAATTAAATTATAGTAAGACCAGATTATATAACTCATTATATCTGGAACCAACCGATACGCATGAAATAAAGACAATAATCAATGAATTGAAAATAAATAAGAAAATCTCTAGGACTAGATAATATAACAGCATATACTCTCCAGAGAATACATTCCAACATCTGCGGCATACTGTCATATTTGATAAATTCTTGTATGAATAGTATTCCCTACATGTTTAAAACACGCTATGGTAAAACCATTATTTAAATCTGGAGAAAGAGAAAAACCCGTCAACTATCGATCGATTTCCATCTTAACAAATTTTGCTAAAATATTTGAAAAAGTGTTAAAAAGACGATTCACCGAATTTGCAAAAAAATATAACTTAATAGCGGATCAGCAATATGGTTTTCAAGAAGACAAATCTGCTCAAGATGCTATTGTAAAATTAACAAGTAAAATATACACGAATCTCGATATTGGCAAACCAACTGCATGTGTTTTGTTGACTTGGCAAAGGCATTCGACTCTATTACTCATGAATCGCTTTTAACAACTTTAGAAAACTTAGGTTTCCGGGGAATAACATACAAACTTATAGAAAATTATTTGTCAAATCGAACACAGTGCGTCAAAATTAATAACACATTCAGTGAACTCCATATTATATCATATGGTGTACCTCAAGGCTCAGTATTAGGACCCATTTTATTTAACCTATTTATCAACGATTTGTTCAAAATAACTAGTACAGGTAAAGTTATCGGTTTTGCCGATGATATGATATATGAAATAAATATGATATGAAAGCAACCAGTGGCATACACAAAACCACAATCGAACATGATTTCAAAACACACACCACAATTTAAAAAACTTGAAGTTCGTACAAGCAGTGGTCTCAAAGAGATTCAGTCAACCGATAAAATAAAATACTTAGGCGTGATTTTGGACAAACACTTAAAATGGGATACCCATACAGAGTACCTTGTGAAGAGACTGAGTTGTATTATTCCAAAATTCAGGTACTTCAGAGATATTCTAGATAAGAAATATCTATATAATCTATATTATGCTATTGTTTATCCTCTCTCTGTATGTGGAGGCTCAGCTATTAGATTGCAGACAAATTTATTTTTATTGTGGTCTAATACATTATTTCAAATATTCGAAATACTTGAATCGTACCATTCATAACTACCCAACAAGATTCAATCAAAATTCAGTGTGTATTCCACAAACATCAAAAACCATTACACAACGATCTCTGTTTTTCTTGGGACCAAAATTCTATAACTTCATACCAGAGTCATTAAAAGTAATTAAATCAAATAAATCATTTAAAAAAGAACTAAAAAAATGGATTTTACAACAACCAAGGTACTCCATCCACGAAATTGTAGATATGAAAAATCATTATCAAAATCAATAATATTTTACTTACACTAACATCCATACTTTTACTTTAGTTATAATTGTCTGGATATTTTTCCTGACATTACCATAATAATTCACCAAATTATACAGTATTAACAGTTTTTTTCATACACTGAGTGGTTGTGCTTTATTAGTTATACAAAGCACTCTTGGACTGTGATCCGTTATTTCCTCATTGAATATACAAGAATTTAATAATAAACAATTAGTTTTTAATTTTTGCCTAACAAATATATGGTCCAGGCAAGTTCCTGAAGACAGTCTAGTAGGTTTATTGATAAATGCGTTAAAGCCAAGAGAAGACATCATTGACAGATACTCTGTCACCAGAGTGTCCTTATTATCCAGAGTATTTATGTAAATATCCCCCAGAAATATTTCAATATTAGCAGAACTATTATGCTCCAAATAAATGTGCAAATCATGAGTGAAGTCTTTCTTTGATATTGGAGTTGGTATGTAAACGCACGTTATACCATACAAAACCCCATCCCTTTCAAACCTGAGACTACCTAAACTAGCCCTTGATATACTTAATTGGCACTTGGAGAAATTTGCCCTAATACCATCCCTAACAAAAACAATAACCCCATCATTTTTATTGCAATTACCTTCATTTTAAAAAGTTTGGTAGCCAGGTAAATTATAGTTCTTAATAGACACAATTTGAAAGGTTTCCGTGAAAACAATAACGTAAAAGCTAGATTATATAACTGTATATAAGCCAGAAAATTATCCAAATTTCTGTTGATACTTCTTATATTAACATGAACCACAGTTACAGCCAATGAATGTGCATTCTGTGACAAGAAGGTTTTTATCTGTTCACTGTCCATTATTTCACTCAAAGAACCATTGTCTTCATTAATTATATCAAGAATTTAATCATTTATGCGATTTACCATTATGCTTATTTACTATAGTCAGTTCTGGACTTCAAGATTCCAAATTGGTATTTTAAACATGGACAGTTTGCACTAAATGCATTATGATCTTTTGCGTACGTAGTTTTATACAGCTTATTGGCCGTGCCACAGTTCACACACGCCGTCTCCTGACTTTCACATTCTGTGGTATTGTGACTCCCTGCACAGTTTCCACAGACTTGCTTTCTAAGACACCGGTTACTTTTGTGTTGAAAGCCTGACACTTGAAACACCTAGATACAGTCAGATCCTCATTCACTGGCAGACGCTCCCAGTCTTTGTAATTTTTTTCATTTTTCATTATTTTAGAATATAAGTTTCCTGAACATTCCGCATAAATTGTGGAGGTATCTTTATTTTTATGTCTTCTAATATAATGTATCTTAAAGTGTCCGTTCAACTGCATCACATACCCTATTTTAATTTTCGGTAACATCTTTTTTGGTAAACTAACTTTATATTTACCTTTTAGTTTACTTTCTGCTGATTTCTTGAGTCTTCCTAGCTCCTGTTCTGTATCGCACTTTAATACAATATTTCCTTTCTTAGTTTCTTTAGTATTTCTAATTCCAACATTAATTTCGCATGGATTTATCAACCTTTACACCTCCTCTTTATTCTTTCCTATATTTTGTTGGCTTGTATGCCTAATTATTATGGTATGCAGACTAGGCTTATTAATGGAATCCGGCGCGGATGTTGTATTTTTTAACACTTTTGCATAGGTGTCTTTTCTGTAGTTTGATTTCAAATCTGCTAATTCTCTTTTAATTTCCTCCATCATTTTCACCATATAGGGCATTCTTGCTATTAATTGCTTGCATTCATCACAAATCAACAAAAGAACCCTCTTCTGTAGTGGCATACATCGCACTTCCGAAGATGTTAAATTGACACAATCCTTATGAACGCTCCCAAAACATGAATCACATTTATAGTAACCACTGTCTCTCTGAAATTCTGTTTTACATTTGATGCATACCTAGGCTTCAGGTGCATTGCCCTCCATCCTTGTTTATAATTAATGATTCTGTTTTGTGATGGTTATTATGATTGTGAGGCTATGTTTTCTTTTTAAAATTGTAGGATGATTAAATCAAAAGTATGAAAAATTTGATGCAAACAGATATTTGTGAGATATGATTCTGGATAACTAGACGATAAAACCAGCTAGTTATTCTGATGGTTATTGTTTTGTAACTGGCACTTTTTGTAAGCAAACTTTTTGTTGATGTGTACACTTTTTGTAAGAGAAATGTATCCTATTTGCAATTAACCACAAATGAAAAATATGTGCATAACCAATATTTCACTGCAAACATACTTCTCACAGCACTATTGTGATTCCTTTCAAAAATCAGATTTACTAAAGTGTTAACGTAGATTTTCGACAAAATCGGAAGCGCATTTTTTACACACGTCTATCGTTCGTGAATACATACAAAATATTATTGTTTCAATTGTTTGCAAACGCCTTTCATTCATTTGTCTAAGCACTGGACAGAATTGAGTTTTCAAAATGTGAGGTCCTCACTTCATGATCTGATATGAACTGAGAAAATGTCAAAGAATAATAATCGAGATCTTTTGAACTTTTTGTCAATTTTTTTAATCCTCACCTGTCTTACAAAATTACAAAAAAGCTTTTTCACTTCACCCTTTTTTTAAAGAACATTATGAACAAAAAAGGTCCTCATTGGCCTTTCTCTAAAGTTAGTTGTTTTCAAGCTATGAGCCAATTAATTTCTGAAAACCCTGAAAAGGTTCATCTTCTATGATTAAAAACTCGGTTAAAAATCAATATTTTTGAAGTTGATTAGTATCTAAATCAAAGCTAAAATCGTCCCCTACAAGACCCCAAACAGTTTAAGATGAATTTATTTTAAAGTGATTTTTAAGCTAGTTTGCTAGGCCAAAATGGTTTACTTTTGATTTTTGCATTACATACCAACTTTATTAAATTGAAGCTGGAACCAATGTGTTTTTCTGCTTCATTTAACAACCTATGATCCCTATCAACATTTTGAAGAATTTCTGGAAAGTCACTAATTTTGTGCAGGTGATGGAATTGAATTTGCAAAATGTGAGAACCACACTTTATGAACAGATATCAAATGAGAAAAGGTCCAGGAACAATAATCCGTATCTTGCCGGCCCACTTTTTGATCAATTTTTTTCAAACCCTCCCCCCTTTTAAGTATAAAGCAAATAGGTGGAATACATGCTATGTAGCTTTTCAATTACTTAAAAGGGATTCTTCCCAGATGATAGCTGTTCATGTAGTGCAGTCCTCACATTTTGCAAACTCAATTCCATGCAGTGCCTTGTCTATATTATGTTTGGAATGTAACAAGTCAACTTTTTATATTGTTCAATCAATCATAATTCTCAAAGTCAGTATAATAAAGAAGGTTACATTTTCACCATATTACTCTTTGAAAGAAACTGTTAAAATATTGGTTCAAAATATTTTGTTATATTCAACTTAAACTATGTATTTTTATTCAATTTTCCAGAAGGAAAATAAAGAAGACTGTAGAAGAGGAAGTGAAGTACATGATATCAGATAAAAGTGAAAACAAAACAAAAGCAACAGTAGATAGGAAATTTTTCATTGAACTGAAGCAATTATTAAATATTGCAGTACCAGGATGGTCAAGTCCAGAATGTGGGCTATTTTTTCTTATTGCTTTAAGTCTAGTGTCAAGATCAATGTGCGATCTGTGGTTGATAGACAAGGGAACAAAAATAGAAAGGTAAGTTGCATGTTTCAGATTATTGCGGCATAAAGATCTATAAAACGTTTATTGTATCATTTTTGTCAAATATATTGTATCAACAATACAAATATTAGGTTCTATTTCCAATCATGCCAGGCCTGGTTATTTCTAAGATTCAATTGTGGTGTTTCGAAAATGACAATCGTACAATTGACTGTAATATTACAGTTATAAACTATACTGATGAGGAAACTCAGACATGGGTAGAGTCCTTTCTATTATGCCATCATAGCTTTGCATATCATTACTATGTATAAAAAAATTAATATATTACTAAATGATACACTGTATCAATATTTAACAAGCCATGGGTGCAATTTCTACGAAAAGTTTAAGTTCTTCTAGTTTTTTTAGTGTTGTTAAAGTTATTATATTTATTAGTTTATGAATAATCCTATCATAAATTATTGTTTCTGTTTCAGTCATATAATTATCAAACAATGCATTATGTAACACTCTTAATTAATGTTATTAGTATAAAGCTTTAAATGCATGCCAATCTAATTTTCTTGTTTCTAACTTTCATACACATTTGCTAAGCAGCAATTTAGGCGCGGAATATTGGACAAGTATATCAAGTTTTTCGCTATTTTATATTGTATATGACGAATTCTGATTTTATGACATATGTTATATATGTGAACATTTCTTTCAATATACTTTGTGACCCATCGCAAAATAAGGTTTTATGTATATCTCTCCATACGACTCGGGATGACTATTAAAGCTTTAAAACAGGTCTTAAATATTTAAGGCTACATCTAAAAGTTCAAAAAGTCATACCCAAAAGTCACTTATATCCATATCTGATCACACAGAGAAAAAAAATACACAGCATTTCTGGGTCTGTACTGCAATTTTTAATCTAGAACCCTACGTTGATAGCCATAACAAGTACTTTATTTCTCCACCGGTTTGCCAATTTTGGGCTGAATAAAGTAATAGCTCACCTAAAAATTGGTAAACCCACCCAGAACGTACTAGGCATTTTGTACCATTTGGGAGGAGGGACATGTCACTGGTCAGAATATCTGCATGTCACATGCACACATTTTCTTACACCGGAAATTGCTTTTTTAGGAACATTGTCCATCCAAAATCTTAGCCTCCAAATAATTGTTGTTGTTCTTGAACTTATTTATATCTGTCTGCAAGATTGTGGATGTAATCGTCAAAGACCCTATTAAGGAAGCGTAAGTGCTGTATGTATGTTGTCACCTGAATAAACCAAGTGGGCACACAACTTTAAGTATGAAACTGCTGACGTTCCCTGAAGCTCAACAGAATATATCTGCGAAATCTCTACAATCATATAATTAATTTGTTACTGGAGTCATCTCTATAATTGGTTTAGACTTCAGGTAGCTCATTGATTCCTGGTAATCGCAGTGTCATTAAGACAGTAACTGTATTGACTAACTTCAGGAAGGGAGAAAATATTTCAAATGTTCAAGAAATCGTAACAACAAAAATTTTGCAAATCTCAAAAACGTTAAGTTGTGAACGCGAATGTGTTCCTATGGCTTACAAACTGCATAGCAAGATATGCATTATCCTGTTAGAAGTACTATTAGATAGAGATAGATTATGGGCATCATTAACAGCACAATTTCTGCCAACCTGAAATGGTATGTTTCGACTATTATAATCTAACATACTGGATGCATCTTCTCTCTTATAATTGCTTTAGTTAGTTCCAAGCATTCGGCAATGTCTGGCCATTGGTACTACCTTAGGATATTAACAATATCTACAATGCATGACCTATAGAGAGAAAGTTTCGACGAAATTACTTTTGCCACCATCTCGAGGGGAGCGTCGTAATTATGTATTTTGATGTATTGCATTTTAATGTTACGTAATTAGCGGTTAACAGACAGTGAGGTATCATTATTTTTATCATTTCATTTTCGCATATATTGATCATAACACGCTAACTGTGAATGTTTTACTATAAAGTACGGTTCGACTACGGTTATATTATATAATCATATAGATCGCTCATTCGATCGTGTAACATTTTTAGACAAAATATCGTCAAGTAGGTAGCTTCAGTCTATTTTTGACTGACCCATTTTAATATCAGCTAATATACGTTTTTGTAGGTAAGAATATAGTAAAACTCATTGGTAAATATTGCTCATACGCTGTGACATTGACATAACCAAAAACGGGTCGAGAGATAGATAAAACGGAACACTTGTACTTTTTTGTTCAACATTGGATTTTTGAATGCTTGGTAGCCAGGGTACTAATCTAAATCAAATAATCCAACCCTATTTTTGCATGTATTTAAAGCTTACAAGCAAATTCTATCAACATGAATAAAAAAATCCTTATAGTTAATACATTTTAAGCGCGAAGAAAACAAAACCTTTCAAACTGACTGGCAAACGTATTAGTCATGCTCAAAGCTATTTTTCAATAATAAGGTTATGACTGTTCGTGTTCAGTATGGCATAGTTCAGTGTCTGAGCAACGGCTTTTAGTTTGCATCGATTGATACGAGAAAATCATCATTCTTCTCTGAAATATAATCTAGAACTCATATATGTAGTTTGAAGATGTGTAAAACTGTATAAGGCCTTCATAGTAGTTTTGGCATCACACTTTTACTAGGTTTTTTGTCATTTTTTTTACGTTCCAGCCAGACTTATGCTTTAGCAGTAGCACTTATGTGTTCGATGCTGAAAATGGTCTGGCCACTCATGAATGTGTTTTCCATATAAGATTGTTGCCGATTTATTATTAATATCCAGGAAATGAAAACTAGTTTATTCTCGCTTGAGAATGACGTTCAAGTTTTTGAATGTTGTTTTCTTCTTGATGGAATATCAATCATTAGCGTGTGATATTAGGTGACTGTTTAGTACCATTTTATCAAATTCAATGTATACTTCGTCAGAATGGTAATTTAAGTCTGGAGACGAAAATTGTCATGTAAAATTTGACCTCTGAATATTCAGCGCTTAATTTGAATTGCAAACTGATTATATACGAGGTGAATCAGAATTATGTCACGTTACTATGTCATTAAAGTAATCATCAAACTGTATGAATAACTCTGATTGCTATCAATAATTCTGTAGTATCGTAGTGTTCAAAAGTTATAATTTCAAATTCCAGTAGGCTAAAATTATTAAGGATCTGACCTTTCTTCTGAAAATAAACTCAGTGTGTCAGTTTCATTATTCAGTTTTGTATGGAAAACCAAACGATAGTGATAGAAATACTTAAAACCTGTAAAAATGTAAATGATTATAACATATACCATTTTTTATCGAATAATTATTTGAAGTATGTGGCTATTAAGAAGATTTCCGTCGCTTCGCTATTTTCAACGTAAATGCGTGCATGTCACTTATTTCCGTCAGCCTGTCTGTCTATCTGACCATTTGTATATCTGTTTGCCTGCCTGTCTGTCGGTCGGTCTGTTCGGTAATACTTGGCCCGTCTATAACTTGAGAAGTACCGATCGGATTTTGATGAAACATTGTCACAAGGTTACTACGAGCCCAATGACGAAAAAGCGTTGCAGTTTTTGAAAACTGGTCCAGTGGCTCAAACTTCATTTTTTTACGTTCCAGAGGATCCTGATCATTTAAACAAAAAATGGGTTAAGAAGTTAGGGGGTGCGGGGTTGTAGGTGAGTGGGGGAGGGTATATCTCAATTTTTTGATGTTATTATATTTATACGCTCAGAGTCTCAGTAATTATACACACTTACTTTACAGATTTCACACATCATAGATTTCCCCGTATATTTGTCCTTAAAACTTATCAAAGAAATGTTTTCAATACGCGCCTGCTTCTTCTTTTGGCGGCGTGCCGAGCTTGGTAAGTGTTCTGGTATTCCTTCCGCGCTGCCACGTCTGATCGGGATAGGTATCGGGGAGAGGCGACGTTGCTAGGTGGACTACCGGTAGGGCAGGGGCAGAATGTCTATGGACTAATTGTATGGATATGTTTGACTGACTTAATCCGTAAAATTTCTCTGTCATACATGTTCGTAACCAACTTTGTTCCTCAGAGGCTCTAACTCGAACTGATGACGACGTTATGTGAAAAGTGTCAATCTACTTCGCGCCATTTTTTCTCCTGTAGGGTCAGCATTTCACAATTTCTAAGCCACTGGCAATGAAAATATTTGTATGTATTGTACTACATGTACATAATTTTAATTAACACACCCCGAAGAAATGATGTTTACTCGATTCAAAATTCAACACCGTGTATTTCGTTAACGGAACATTTTAAGAACTATGTGCGTATTTTTATAGTTTTTTATGCGAATTTTACCTCATTTAAATCATGTTTCACCAAAAGGAGGAATCATGTAAAAATACAGTATTTAAAAATGCAATAGATGTTTCATGAAAGTCAGCGGCGTAGAAAATAATTTTCATTTTTCTTCAACAGGTGTCAAAGTGTCAAGCACGAAAATTTTTGTATGTATACATATGTTAGTACTACGACTATTCTATATCTATATATCGTAACACACTCTGAAGATACTTTTTTCGATTTCGAAATTATACTTCAACACCCAGTATCTTGGAAGAGAGGCATTTCAGGACTTATGTTTATAGAAACAGAAAGATTGACATGATTTTATAAACCACCTTGTATGTTTTTTAACGACGAACAATCCCGGAAAAGTAGACGCTTCAGCCAGACTACACAGTCGAGTAAGTTTGCAAGCACACAAGACTGCGGCTCGCACTGTGAACAAAATTAAATCGCACGACATTAAGTCCAACCAAAATTACAATGTTCCTACAACTAATCTCTAAATTAATATTAGGATCAATTTAAAATTCCCGAATACTAGTTAAAC
The DNA here is from genome assembly GCA_963669975.1 of Acanthoscelides obtectus. Taxonomy (NCBI): domain Eukaryota; kingdom Metazoa; phylum Arthropoda; class Insecta; order Coleoptera; family Chrysomelidae; genus Acanthoscelides; species Acanthoscelides obtectus. The sequence goes on from CAVLJG010000008.1 coordinate 51,947,898, forward strand.
ATGTCAAGGTACCCCTGAAACCGACGCACTTATTTCTCTTTGCTCTCCCTGCTTCATTCCTTTCTCTCTTCTTCCCTTCTTTCTTGCTGACTTTGACTGGTAGCTGGGCAACCAGACCTGATAGACCCCTACTGACTTACGATACCTTGTCCAAGAGCAAAGGCTGTACGGATGGCTCCGCCACACAATGACGAATTGAAAAAAGACGCTGCAGACGAAAGGTACACATATTTTATCGGTGCTGAATATAGGTAACTATGGCGGTCACAGATGCCTTTCCATTGAGCCATAGAATGCCCTAGCTGTCTTTTAGACCTCTAACGGTCAGGGAGATGAATGTAGGAAAAAACTAGTTTGTCGATATAGTGTCCTACTTCTATTCGTAGTTGTCTAACGCCCGTATCGTCAGTCGTACCTACAAGTGTAGGGCGCGTTTATGGCCTCCTTGATTGTCATACTTCTCTCTCTCCTTCAAAAATTTCTAGATTATACTTGTCCCGTGTCAGCGTCAGCGCTCTCCTATTGTGAAGATATGTTTTCTTTTTAAATTGTAGGAAATTTCAGGCTGATAAAACATGATGTAACTCAAAAGCAAGCACAATTTGGTGCAAATAGATGTTTGTGACATAACCTCAAAATAGAGTTCTGACACGGAGAAGTAGAAAACTATGACAATCAAGGAGGCCATAAAGTCGCCCTACAATTGTAGGGGCCTAAGGCCCGTATCGTCAGTCGTCCCTGTGTAATCTAGAAATTTTTGAAGGAGAGAAAGGAGTATGACGATCAAGGAGGTCATAAACGCGCCCTACAATTGTAGGGACGACTGACGATACGGGTCTAAGACATACTCTTAAGACAGTATTTATCTGATCACTATACTGGACTCAACTATAATCGATATTCATCTCTAGACAGAAATTACATATTATGGATTATAGATTGCGTCACAATTAAAGTCGTATACCTACTTGTTTTGTCTTGATTTATGTATTTATTATTGTTTAGTTGGGTTTTGTGAAACCTTGAAGTTGACCTGTGTATCCAAGCAGTCTTGTTAATAGTTTGAATACATTTTAGGTAGTATAGTAATAGACCAAGAGGCCTCATTACATTTAAAAAGGCTTTCTACGTAACTTCTTACCGCTACTGGTCATATTAGTAAGCTGAAGGCGTAATAGTTTGCTGTTGCTGCTTAATGCATTTACGGCACAGATCTAGCTGAACAAGAAACATTCAAACGACATTTGCTCTTGACCTGACGGACTGACTTGGGAGGGTTCTGCTTCTCGTTCTAACTTAAGGTATCAAGAAGGTGGAACAACTTGCCAAATGAGGCTTTCCCCAGTCTACTAAGTTTGGGAAGTTCAAAAGTCCGATCAATATATTTGGTGTCTTTTAGATTTACCATTCGAAATGCTACAGCATATTCAATGGTTTAGAGCGGAAAAAAGATCAAAATTGAAGTGCCTTAGCATTATGTTTTTATTGTGTATCGTAGCAACTGTCATCTGATGCAGCTTACTGACGAACCTATCTCACACGTACTTGAGAACTAACCGGTCATTTTTTGGTCGTTTTTGTAAGTGGGTCATGGTGAACACAATTGTATCTTACATCGATATTGATGTGCTCTCTAATGAAAGAGCCCCGAGAAACTACAAAAGGAAAAGTAATTTACGTAGTATTGAAACATTTCAAAACTTGCATGCAAAGAATGAATGAACATTTCCTATTTACATAGGAGGAGGCAGCAAGCTAATAGCTAACTTTTATCAAAAATGTCATAATAGTATTTTACAACCGGTATTCAAAACTGGATTACTGTGATAAACGTATAATAACCTCCTCGAAATCGATATCGATTTATAGCGCACGAAAGTATATAATTTTATACCAGTAGATTACTTGCATTTTCTTGATTTACGCAATTTTAATACCATTCGTTTTTACCTGTGCCGGAATTATTTGTCATTTTGTATCCCAGATTCTGACAAGTATTCATGAGTATGCATGTTTCAAAATATCAAATAATGTGTGATATCAAAAATAGTTATTTTGTCTGCCTGGTGATTTGAGCAGCCGGTAAAAGGTCAAGTACAAGTAAGATTTATCTTAAAAGTAATCAAGCGATGTTAAAAAGTGACTTGTAACTGAAACTGTCTGTGGTACATTGCAGTGATTGCGAAGTGAATGCATTATTTGTTGATGAATTATTTTGTCAACTTAGATATGCTGTTGGACATTAGACGATATAAAGAACTTTTTATTTATACGCACACCAGAACGGTAGTGATTATTCCGAGAAATCATGCGGTGTATTCATTTCATTTACTCTCATGGGATTTTTCCAGGATCAAGATATTTGCAACCATTTATGTCGGAGTCTTCATAGATAAATGTCAACGTACCGACCTCATTCCATCTTCAAAACTCGTTTCACATTTTTCAATTTTGTATTTTGAATAAGGTATTCTAAAGTTGCACGCTAGTTAAGTCGAAACGACATGAGGAAAATCGCGAGATACATGTACTATATTTTTCATTACGCGCATACGTCGTTTGCTCCACCACTGCTCGACTTCCCATTTGACTATATTATTATGTACATTAACCCGGCGTAGCAGTTTCGCTTCTCTTGCATAGGAGGACATACAGGTCTGAAAGGAAACGAGACATCCGACACTCTGACAAAGAGTGGGTCTAGCACACCCTGAGCTGGCGATCGCCAGGGGCATTACGTAACGTGTAAAGTGTTATTATGTCGGTTTTTTGAAATTGTGTAGTTTTTTTGACATTATGTCGGTTTTTTCGATATTATGTAGGTTTTGTATGACCTTATGTAGGTTTTCCTACAAAACATCAAAACTAGCTGATGTTTTGTAGGAAACATCATGCTCACATATAACAGGCGCGGAATGAACTATTGGCACTCTAGCCTACAAGTTTAAATTTTATCTATTTTTTACATTGTATAGGTTTTTTACGTAATAACACTGCCGGATCGGCTAAACAAATAATCTTTGTGGAGTTGGAAGGGAGGGTCAACTAACACTGGAACGGATTAATAGGGTTAACCCATGCTAAGGCAATCATACGAATCTTAACAAAAAAGGTAACAGACTCACTGTTGCGGCTAAATGAAAATTAATGTTTTAGTGGGTCTGTACAATCGTCATTGCAAATTGCGGAAGACGCTGATTGCAGACTGTGCAGTTAAGCATGTTTCATGCAGACGCCCTGCAATTGCCAGAGTCAGGTACAATACAGTTGGGGGTAGAAGTAGAAGACTTGTAGGATATGCCTCCAAATATGTTTATCGAATTCCTCAGGAGGTTGTAATTACTGGGAGAAATATAAATAGGTGTGAGTCACAATAGACCAGTGACTCACAGTGGGGCATCGTGATGGACCCACTCACGAAAAACTTAAACCTTAGGGCAGTCCAACTTTTACATCGAGAACTGGCAGAGACGACCGTTCCTTGTTCCTAGACTATCGAGAATGTTGAACATTCTCCTGCAAGAGGTTATCCTCGGTTCTGCTGAGACCGTCCAAATATCTTGACAGCAATATGTCTAACTTTTATATAGTTTTCGCGGTACCTCAGTATTTAGGTCTTTTTTCCGGCTGATCTAGTAAAAAAAACGTGTCGTATTGAAAAGTTCAAAACCTGCAATGAAGATCAAACAATCAACAATTTTTTACGGTGCAAGTCTCTGAATAGCTGTTTAGTAAATATACATGTAGGATTTGAATATCATAGGATTCATTTAAAAGCGTAAGGTCAATCGATGATATATTAGCATAATAATGTTTTCAATGCTACAAAAATTCCATTTGGTGGAATTATAAATAAGTAATGCAGTCATTTGCAATGGGAATTAACTATGCATATACATACGTTTCATTTATATTATAGATTCTCCATAATCAGGAAATTCATTTGATAATTGGTCTCACTTCACCTGCCGTTTGGCAACCCTATAAGCTAAACATGTTTAAAAATTAAATCAATATTGTGTCATAGCAGCGTGAAGAAAGTAATACAGTATCAAAATTAATTTTAGTGCATTTCAAAATTAATCGGCGTACATCAGGATACAAAGCAACAGTCCAAAGTTTAGATGTTCAGTGGTCTAGGTGTTTCCGCATGTCATGATCAGATCCACTCCTCCTTTCTTTTCTCTTCGTCTTCCACCCTTTCTGTCCTCCTCTTTTTCCTTTGCACTGACTACTTTCTGTGTAAATAGGATTGGCAGATTTTTGGTACACTTCAATCAGGCATTAGAGGAATTATTGTTATATAAATCCTCAGATATTACCATTAAAATGTTAAAGCATAGAAATAAAACGACAAAGATGAATATTTTCGAGTTTCTATAATTGATGGTAGCGTCCTTGTTACAATATATACGAAATATTTGCAGCACATTTTTTATGCAAGGTAGTTATTAGTTTCATTGCTCTAATTTGTTAACGTCATTATTTAGTTTAATTAATTAGAAATTATTGCTATATCTACTTTTTGAAGGCTTAAACAAAATTTCTGATGAAAGTACATTGTATCACATTGAAAGAAACGCATGCTATTTACCTGTCTTGCGGTGAGAATGTCAGACATTTAGAATATTTTTATAGATTCGCAGGTGATAACACTTTACATGCAAGCATTCAGAGTACCAGATATATATTTGTGGTTAAGATGGAGACAGGGAGACGGGTAGTGGTTTTCTTTCTGGCGAATGACGTAGAGCTTAGATAGCAGTATTTTGATGCAGTTTAATCTCCTTAAGGCACAGTACTACACCTTAACTAACAACAATGTTTTTAATCGGTTTTAGTGGTTCGTCGACCTTTGCTAGAAAAACATTCGTTTCGACTTATCGCAGATGACTCAGGTCTTGCTTTAACACAAACACATCTCGTCAATCACTGTAAGTGCTGAGAACACGTTGCGCTAATCGCTCAGCTTAGTCTCTAAACTTCTCTCCACCTATCCTGATAACATCCAGACACTGTTGATATTCCTAGAGCGCTGCTGCTTCGCTACGCCTTCCATATTTGATGCGGTTCTGAAAAGGATTGTCCGATTGATCTGTGACTTCCTTAATAATCTCTCGTACGTCGATGTTCGGCTCTTAACACATCCTTCGTTCGAAGTCGAATGTTTAGTTAGTAGAAAATGTTTGTTGTGTTAGACGAGTAAAGTGGGAGAATAACAACGTTTGTCATGGACCAGTTGTGACCTTGGTTCTAATGCAATATTGTCTTGAAACTTGTAAAAATTAGATAAAATGTGATATTTCGATGATTATGAATACTTCAATGAATTCGTTGCCAATTAATGTGAACAGTTGACACAGAGTTAGTTAAATTGGAGCGACAAAATGGCATGTACAAAATTTTGGAATCCAAATATTTTCGGGAATAAACTGAAAATTCCTGAAATTATCATGTTTTCCTGATTCGTGCATGGTTCTCGTAATAAAAAATCAAATCCTTATCGACTTTGTTAAAGAAGATATTTGCAACATAAAGAGGATAAATGTGATTGTTAAAATAAATCGATCATTTGAATCATTTTGTTATTGATATAGAATAAGTTAAATAGCTAAAGTCGATTTCAATTACAATTATGAATATTTGACGAAAACTGGTACTAATTCGTGGCTTAAATATATTTCGGGTTACCTAATCGGTTTCAGCCAACGAATTTGAATAGATTAGGAGCCAAGCCTCTATGCATAGTTTCGAGTCATTTGACTACCATTGCCTACTTCAGTGAAGTTATATCAACATAATAATAATATGTAATACCAAAGTGAAGATCTACCTTCAGTAGGGTTGTGCCGCGCTTTGCAATTTATTCAAGAATTATCATATGCTGAAATCGTCTAATACCACAATATCTGCAAACACTCACACTCTCAAAATACTACACACCACTAAAAATACGAATTTAATGTCCGAACTGTTAAAAAATTAACTTATATCAAGTCCACTTGTAGTATGCATATATAATAATAATAATAATAATAATAATAATAATAACGCCTTTATTTGTTGTACAGGTGAGGGACAAAGATAGCGAAGTTTAGCCTAGGCTACTCTTACCCTTAACTATCTCTGTCAGTACATTTAGAGCACGATGTAATGTGCGTTGCCTAAAAAAAATTATAGTTATAACTAAACTATACTATACTATGGATACATATACACACACATATATATATACACCCATACACCCATACACACCTATAATATTTAGATACATATATACATAAGAAAAGATACTGCATCAATATCAGGTAAGGGTAAATACAAATTGTTTTATTTGTTTACGGAAATTGGCAGGAGACATTTCCTTGTATTTACCTGGCATTGTAAAGTATGGCAGCATTATATGAAAAACAACGCTTGAAAAGTGTCATAGAGTGAGGCGGTATTCTGATTATTTTACTCTTATGCTCCTGCTATGAACTTCATGACTAAATATAATCTTACTTCTCAAATAAGCGGGCCTCGACGTAGCTATCAACTTGTGCAAAAATATTAAGTACTTGTACTCAACTAGCTTGCCAATTTTAGCCATTTCATACGATGGTACTTATCGCTAACATGGTCAAATTTTCTCAGCCCATGGATAAAGCGGATGCAATTATTTTGAATAATTTGCCCGGTTCTTCATGAACTGGTCGAGACATGGATAGCACAGAATATCGCAATAATTTAAGATTGACATAACAAGAGACTTACACAATTGTTTCCTTAATTTATAATTTAGAAGATGGCGATTGACAAACAATGCTCTCATTCTGGCATATGTCTTTTTAGTTAAATCTTAGCTGAATGTGTCCGTGAGTACACCGATACCCTTAAATCTACTCATGATGGTAACTTGTGATTTAATTGTTTGTACCTATCCTGTACGTTTGTTATATGCCTCCACATGTAAATTCTTGCACATAAGGTGTTTCAGTTTATTGTTGCATAACATTAAGATTCGATAAAACTTTTAAAATTAATGCATAAAGTCTATATAAACATGGGTCGAAAAATGCGTGGCTTCCGAAATACAGGGTGTTTAAATTTACTTTCTAAAATAGTTTTTTTTAATATTTCGAACAATATTTGATGTATTACAGTGAAAATTGGTATACAAGGGTTTTTTGGTACGACAAAACGAACCATGGACATAGTTTTACTGTAGCCGCTAGAGGGCGCTCTCTACTGTACTCTCGCACTTTTCAACATAAAAAAGCTCTCTTGTGAATTTTCGTTATAGTTAGCCGTTTTTGAGATATTTCGATTTTTAAGGTTCGATGCATTTTTAATTATTTATGGGAAAATAACGTTAAAAAGTCAGTATCTCGATAATTTTTAGAAGTAGGCTGTGTCTGCAAATATTTTTGAAATTGAAAGCAGAATAAGGTTAAACGTCAATTAGTTGGCAGTTAGTTGTGTTGTCTGTTGAAACCTGAAACGTTTTTTTGCAATCGTGAATGCACGAAATTTAGTTTCTTTTACCTGTTTTTTTTGTAAGTTTTATAAAAATGCCATTTTTATTCTCCAATCAAGAGTTAGCGGATATTCATTTTGTGTATGGCTTTGTAAATGGAAACGCAGCAGAAGCAGCCAGAGAAGATTTCCAAACAGACGACATCCAACTCGCTCAGTATTTGTAAGAGTGCATCGCCAAATAATTGAAAATGGTTTTGGAAATCTCCAAAGGGATCAAAACATAAATGTTCGTCAGCGCAGATTTACCCGTATGATTCTGCGTGAGTTTGATAGAGTGTTAGGAGAGTTTCTGGTGCCTTGGGAATTTCAGCAAGCCATGTTCACCGTGTTCTTAGAAATGACCATAGACGTCCTTACCATTTGCAACCTGTGCAAGGACTACAGCCAGGGGACGGAGAACGAAGAATCACATTTTGTCAGTGGATTCTTGATATAACTGATAATAATAGGGAGTTTTTAAGTAACGTTTTATGGACCGATGAGTCATGCTTCACTAGACGTGGAGTGGTGAATTTTCATAATCAACATATTTGGACGCATGAAAATCCGCATGCAGTTCGGGAAAGAAATTTTCAGCATGAATTTAGTGTGAACGTGTGGATTGGTATCTACCGTAATCGACTATTTGGTCCCTACCTTTTGCCTGCAAGGTTAAATGCTGCGACCTTCTTGGAATTTTTAAAGGCTGAACATGCAAATATGTGGGATGATGTTATGTTAGATTTAAGAAGATTGGCCTGGTACCAGCTTGATGGTTGCCCAGCTCATTATTCGAGAATAGTTAGAAACTGGCTGGACGGAAATTATCCAGAAAGATGGATCGGCCGTGGAGGACCAGTCGCCTGGCCTCCACGATCCCCTGACCTAAATCCATTAGATTTCTTTGCGTGGGGATTTCTAAAAGAAAAAGTTTACCAGACTCCCGTAACCACAAGAGATATGCTAATAGACAGAATCAGGAATACATGTGATGAAATAAGGCCTTATTTGAATAATGCTATACCACATTCGTAGATGTGAATTGTGTATTGAACAATTGGGTTTACATTTCGAGCAACTACTTTAGATTTTGTATGTTTGTCCTAACTATCCAATAGCATTTTAGTTGTAAATAAATTTGTTAAAAATAATATTGGAAAATTAAACAAATTAATATTCTGTTTTTTTTGTGTTTATTTGGAGTTAGGAATTATTGCTATGTTTAAAAACACAATCCAAACGATCATCTTAATTACTTGTAATGCCCAAATCGAAAATGTAAAAAAAAATATTATTTTCCCATAAATAATTAAAAATGCATCGAACCTTAAAAATCGAAATATCTCAAAAACGGCTAACTATAACGAAAACTCACAAGAGAGCTTTTTTATGCAGAAAAGTGCGAATAATCAGTTTTTTTTATTCAAAAAGCAAAAAATTGTACTATGAAAAAATTTTCAGTCATTTTAATACACTACAGGTACAGTAGAGAGCGCCCTCTAGCGGCTACAGTAAAACTATGGTTCGTTTTGTCGTACCAAAAAAACCTTGTATACCAATTTTCACTGTTATACATCAAATATTGTTCGAAATATTTAAAAAAAACTATTTTAAAAAGTAAATTTAAACACCCTGTAATTCGGAAACCACGCATTTTTCGACCCATGTTTATATAGACTTTATACATTAACTTTAAAAGTTCTATCGAATCTTAAAGTTATGCAACAATAAACTGAAACACCCTGTATATTTATCTACGATGTTTTTGCAAAACTTCTCGTAAGTTGAGATTTTCCTAAACGATTAGCTTTCCTCGAAACCGGCCGAATGTGTGGCCGAAGGTGAATATTTTAGCCGAATATGACCGTAGCCGTTGCCCACCAAACTTTGGTCGGACCCTGGCGATTTGCCTCTTTCTAATGATCTGCCAGCGAACTTTGCTTGTCTGAGCTGGCATCTCAGTGCCCAATAAAGCCAATCAATCATAAAAATATTGTTTGCAGTTCAATCATCTCTATGGACAAACAACTGTTCAAGAAGAGACTGCTGAACTTCCTGTTAGCCATCCCCGTGATATCGGTGGTCAACAACGTTCTGAAATACTCGATCGGCGCACTGAAGATCCAACTAAGAACCAACATGACCAGGAAACTGTACGACGAGTACCTGAAGAACTTCACTTATTACAGAATGTCCAACTTGGACAACCGGATACAGAACGCCGATCAGTTGTTGACCACGGACATCGATAAGTTCTGCGAAGGTGTGACAGATCTGTATTGTAACACTGCCAAGCCAATGCTGGATATTGGTATTTACGTGTACAAATTGTCTACGAGTATGGGGGGAGGAACTCCATTATTGATGTTAGGTTATATGGTAAGTTGAGTTTTAATACTTACGACGTCTGTGAATTGAGTGATAAGACTGATTTTTTTAACCAAATATAATCACAATTTTATATTGTCACCTTCAAAAAAACTAGTTTATTGACATGGCTGTGTGACAAGAAGCATTACAGTGATGCAACACCCAGTTGTTCTTGATCTGATGGACGGTGTTGTAAGTCAAATTTAACTCTTCCCCGATCATTCTGGCTGTCAACTGACGATCTGAATGCACGCGATCCCGGATTCTGTCGATATCTCAATCGGTTCTTGAAGATGATGTTGTTCCGCTTCGTGATTAATAATAATAATAATAATGAAGGGTCTTTATTGCACTAAACATTTAGTACATTACGAGGGGCGAGGCTTAGCGTGAGCTATTCTTCCACCTAACCCCGGTATGCTGGGTTGCCGAATGATCAGTGGATCAGGGTCTACTGAGGTAAGCAGCTGACCAGCAAGTGACATTTTTGTGTTAGTCTACAACGTTGGGAATAATGGAACGGGTATAAATATAGTAAAGCTCGTTTGTGACGTTTTGTTTTTTGTATGCAAATGAACTTTTCTAAATAAAAGAGCTGTTAGCAAGTACAAAAAAACAAAATCCGGCTCTGTCTACCTGGCGTTCACGGATCCGTCAGAACTATGTGTCCTGTGCCGTTATGAGGAATTTTGGGATATTACTAGGTAATGAGTTGTCATTTGACCGTGATGGATACTCGTGGAACAGGGTATGGATATGACGACTTTAGTTGCTTTTTCTTATAACTTCAATTACTTTTGCCAGGTTATCAGTTACTGAACAAGCTACTCATGCCAAATTGCATATATGTCTTTGTACTTCTGTTTTATTAAAAGTGGACTTTGCTCGTTCTACTGACCTTGAATAATTTTAAAATCCATAATGGACAATATTTCTTTATCGCAGTAACGATAATATTCTATTTAGGCTTTGCCTCCACTGCTGCTTCATCATAAAAAAATAAGCATCGAGAATTACTTTTATCGCATTTTCAACATTATTTTTATTAACTCGGCTTCAGCAGAAATTGGTATCTAATGAGGACTTCATAAATTAAACGGAAGAATTGCTGTCTTTACTCCAGAGTCAGTCAGCTATTTAAAATATATAGGAATATCAGTTTTGTGAAGCATTTACAATATGTTCGCATTATGTACCTTAACAATCATTTTCAGGTAGTATCTGGGATCATATTGACGAATCTTCGAAAGCCCACAGCCCGGCTTACCGCAGAAGAACAAAAATTAGAAGGTGAATTCCGACACATAAACTCTAGACTAATTACACATTCGGAAGAAGTGGCATTCTACAACGGAAACACGAGAGAAAAAGCTACTTTGTTGGCCAGTTATAACAAACTTCTGAACCATTTAAAGAAGTTCCTGAGATTCAGGGTTTTCATGGGTATAATAGATAACTTAGTGACCAAATACTTTGCTAGTGTTGTAGGTTTTTGGGCTGTCTCTTTGCCGTTCCTGTCTGAAAATCATGGATTCTCCAAGTAAGTGTTGTTTACTGCGTAGTTTATTATAGTTTTAATGTTTTACTTCCTACACTGTAATCGTGAAAAATTTCGAAAAGGTGTGGATTTTTGTGTGGATGAAATTTTCACTTAAGGTCTTTTTTATATTGTTTTCTGCGGTCGGTTTTGCATTTTCGCAAATATTAAATCGCTTATAAACACTGACCAGCGCCCATATTACGTAACTTGAACATTGACATAGTAACCGCGCATAAAGCTAGGAGGAAAATGGAGACGTGGGTTGCAAGACAACACTCTCAGAAATGGAGAAGTATCTCTAGACATCTCCGCCAGGCACGAGAGCTCATTGAAGGGCCCAGTGCTAAGGATGGACGCTTCTGCCTATCTCTGGGTAGAGCCAACCTAAGGTTGCTGGTGGGACTGTTGTCTGGCCATAACACGTTAAGGCGGCACCTGCACGTGATGGGGGTGGCTGAGGATCCCTTATGCGAACGCTGCGGAGTAGACGAAGAGACCTCGGCGCACGTTTTGTGTCGCTGTGAAGCTCTGAGCTACTATAGGCAGACTATACTGGGGTCCATTACTTTGGACCCTCAGGACGTAAAGGAGCTTGGACTCAAGGCGATTCTCAACTTCGCTAAAAGGGCGAGGCTTGTGATTTAAGTATTGTAGAGGTGCATAAGGGCCCGCTTAAGCGGCCTATGCACTGGCTCCTTATGGTGGCCGGGATGCCTCTAAAATTCAAGATTCATTCATTCATGAACATTGACATTATATTGATTTTTAATGACATGTAGGTTTTTACAAAACAATGTCACTTTGGAACTAACTGTCATTTACTTTATGTTCATTTGTACTAACTATGCGTATTGCCTAAAAGTCGTGACACTTGTGCTTTATGGCTTGGCTCTAATGCGATGTAACATCTGCTACAGAGATGGTACTAACGAATGCCATTTATAGCTTGTATGACTCTCAATTCTATACTATAGGTCGTTGTTGCATTCCTCGATAGGTGGCGTTCACAGCAAGTACGTGTGGCGTGGACTAGCAATTAGTACACAAGTTAACACTATACCGATTTTTAATGACATATCGATTTTTTACGTAATACCCCTGCGGAGAGTTTAAAAAATTGAAATTTGTCAAAAAAATGTTTTATCATTCTTTGCTGTATTTTGGGCTTAGCAACTTACAGGTTTTTTGGAAAAGGTCTATTTTCGAATAAAAATACGAATCATATTTTCCGCGGGGATTTTTCGTAAAAAACCCTATACAGTGTCAAAAAACCTACATAATATCATAAAAAGTCGATATAATGTCACTTTTTAGGCAATACGGAGATGCAAAGATACTACCTGCATTAATGTAAAAGACATTCTGACATTTCTGCAACATTTTGCGGCCATGCCAAGTCAGGTGTTTCCATTTTAACAAGTTGCCGGCACATGTTGCGCATCATGCGACGGCACATTTGCATGCAACTTATTCTATAGAATACGTACTCATATACACGGTGCAGTTCAAATATCACATTGAATGAAAGTAGATGAAAAACAATCTACTTAATTTGCAGGAGTTCGAATAACGAACGATCCCGTCTGTACTACACATACGGCAGAATGCTGATAAAACTGGCGGAAGCCATTGGTAGAGTGGTCCTCGCAGGTCGAGACCTATCCAAGCTGGCAGGATTCACCGCCAGAGTAACTCAATTACGGACAGTTCTAGCCGAGCTGAACGAAGGCAAATACCAAAGGACCATGGTCGCTGGAGCTGAAGACTTGAGGTCTAACGGAGGAAAACTAATCTTCAAGAACAATGTGATCAAGTTTGATAAAGTACCGTTGATCACTCCGAATGGTGATGTACTCATACCTGAACTGACATTTGAAATAAATTCAGGAATGAATGTGTTGGTATGTGGGCCAAATGGAGCTGGAAAGTCATCCTTGTTCAGGATATTGGGAGAGTTGTGGCCACTGTTTGGAGGGGAATTGACCAAACCGCCGAGGGGGAAACTGTTTTATATACCACAGAGACCTTACATGACGCTAGGTAGGTTGTTTTAATTCCACAGATACTAAGACTTGAAAGTAATCTATAAAGTATTGAAAATCACATTTTCTACCAGCAAACTGAAAGTGCCACTTCCGCACGCATTTCAGTTCGGAAAGTGTCCCTTTTTACAATATGTCATTGACAACATAAATCTAATGGAGCTGTCATATTCTGAAGGCTGATTGTATTTGATATTTGGTTAAATTGTTACAATATATTGTTTTTCTTGTTACGCGCTGGTAGAAAAAATGTCTTCTTCACAACTTGTTATAAAATAAATAAATAACTACATTAATTCTTATATTTAGAAATTCAAGCTTTGCAGAGCTTTTCAAAACGTCTAGGTACTTATTTTTGAACGGGTCAAGTGAACACGCTGAAATTCGTGATGCAATTGATGCATGAATACTATATTTTGGCGTAAAAATAGCAATTGGAAATTTCAAGATGGTGTGGCGGCTGGGTGCCATCTTGAAACATTTTTTTAAATGGAATGAGGGATAATGCGATATCTCTTTTTGAAGTTCGTTATGCCTACTTTATAATTCAAGAATATAAATTTGCCATCTTTCAAAATGGGGAACTGAAAGACTGTTAAAGTTGAGCGTTTTTACTTCCCACGCCTACTGGCGAGGAAGTATTATAATCACGAAAAAATAACATATGATATTATACGACATTGTACACCATGAAAAACCATGCCACTCATTTCCCTCAGTGTGCCTGTCTGTCCACGAATTATAACTTGGAAAGTACCGATCGGATTTTGAGGAAATTTTCATACATAAGTTATTACTATGCCAAAGGTGAATAATTGTACTTTTTGAAAATCGGTCTAGTGGCCCCGGTGAAAAAGGTCAAAGATGAAAGATAAACACCGCCCAAACTTCGTTTTAGACGTTTTAGAGGATCCTGATAATTTTTTTTAAATTTAACTGCTTGAAAATTGGAAATTGGGGGATGGAGGAGGGTTATTTTGTTTGATTTTTATATGTTTATACGCTCCCAATCACGTTAGTTTTGATCTTAAAACAGAATGATAGAGAAACGATTTCGATACGCGTGAGCTTCCGCGTTTGACGCGTTGTGCCGTCATGTATCGGGGAACTGTGACGTTGCCAGATGGACTACCGGTATTACAGGGAAAGAATGTGTGCGGACCAATTATGTGGGCCCGTTTGACTGACTTGATCTGCTTAATTTCTGTGTTACATGTACTTGACGCCATTTTTATACATTGAATCACTTGAATACCATAACCAATAATTAAAACATACGTTATATGGATCCTCTTCTCTTGAAAGATGGCGCACATATTAGCATGACGAAAAGTATCTTGAACCACTGACTAATCATGATAGTTTTTTCTACGGCTGTATTTCCACAAAGTTGTAAAACATGCAAAACATTTTAATACAACTGTAATCGATAATTAACAAGCTTGATATTACAATTTGTTTGTGATATAATTATTACTTAATTCAAAATAAACGTGACAGCAAATTAGTTCCAGAAACATGCGAATGGTGATAATTGCGAGAAGTGCAACATTATGATGACGAATTACCCCTTCCCAGACAATTTTTTTCAAAGAAATTATTGTGAAAGGATAACTCTAATTGTCATTCGTAGTTTCAATGTTTTCTGTGGCCAGTGCCTCAGCTAAAATGTATGTTATTTACGTTCAATTTGATGTGTTCCTGGAAAATGCAGTCGACCCAATGCAGTACTGGGGAAGATAATAAACTATAATCTTCATCTACTTTTTTGTTCGTTAATTCAATTCGCCTTGTTAATTTCCAGGCAGCCTTCGCGATCAACTAACTTACCCCCACTCCGGCTCAGAAGCGACGCGTCGTGGCGCCACCGACGACAAACTTAAAGAATACCTGCGTCGCGTTCAGCTGGAATACATCCTAGACAGAGAAGGTGGCCTAGACGCCATCGCCGATTGGCTAGACGTACTGAGTGGTGGGGAGAAACAGCGAATAGCGATGGCCAGGCTGTTCTACCATCAGCCCCAGTTTGCAATTTTGGATGAGTGCACCAGTGCTGTTTCGGTGGATGTTGAGGGTAGCATGTACAGGTTAGTCTTTAGCCGTTTCGATAGTCACTCTTAAAGTACAAAATACACAAATTTTCTCGTGTCACAGTAAAACTACCGGTAACCTTCCATATTAGTCCAGTTAAATAGCCGAAACTGAGACAAAAGTGACAACATTGCCACAAAGTTATTTCCGCTGGCGTAATGGTGTAATAAAGGATTGCGAATATTGTATGAATTTGGTTTTCCGGAAACCAGCCGTTATTTGTAAAACAGCGAAAAACTGAAAATCCTCTTTTTCGCTGAAACGGCTGAGGATATCTAGGATTTTTTTACACGAAAATTTTTCTAATTTTTGGGCCATCAAAAAAGGACTTTAAAATATTTTGCTAAAATGGCTAGTTTTTGCGCTACAGCTTGCTGATGGTTTGATGGTGAGGGGCTTGAGGGCGAAAGGTCGGATTCCTGCATACCACCAAACTGCAGCCGCACCGTCCACCAGGGTTGCCAGGTTTTCAGTCACGTTGGTCGCAAAGTTTTGATGAGAAAATCGCTAGTAATCCCCAATCTTTGACATAAGTGTGAGTCAACCATAAAGCGCCAGGTTAGACATTGGAATTAATTTGTGGGAGGGGGGGAGGGTTTGTAGTAGCCTGCCTGTTAACTGAAGAGCGGAGGTGAGGGAGGTTAGACATAATAGTAGTATTATATGATAATAAACAATTCCTTGAAAAGGGAGAGGGGGAGGATGGGGGGGGGGGGGGTTGTTAGACACGTGTAATCTGAACGAAACTATAAGTTCATTCACATGGGGCGGATCCATTGTGCTTAGAGCACAGAACTTCCGCTGGTCCTCGTTTCATGTTCCATTAATCTATGCAATTATTTTTTACAATGCTATACCTCGATTCACAAAATTGCTATCATATGATGAATTTAAAAGACTTATGAAGAAATTTATTTTAAATACATAGAAGTATATAAATTAGTTGATAATGTTTATCTGTCGCCTCACACAAAAATATTTCCAAAATAGCATTCCTTTGGTTGTATAACTTTCAACTCATAAAATATTAATTATCCTTCACTTATATATGTTATATACATCATATTTTTTATGCACCTACATTTGCTTTTTTGGGGTGGCAGAGTAGCATTATGCTAAACTTCGCCCCATAAAGAAGATTTATTATTATTATATCGGCAAACATAGATTACAAATTAAGTGGCGTCAGGAATGCTAAAAATCGCCAGATATCACCAATTTGCTGGATACTGGGCGCCACTTAAGTAGCCAATCGCCATGCTGTCAATTTTAGTCGCCATTTGAAGTTGTCAAATCGCTACTTTGGCGAAAAATCGCCGCACCTGGCAGCCCTGCCGTCCATGCGTTGACGACACAGACAGAGGATCTCTTACTACATGGTGGGGGTTATTCAGTAATAGTCCAGTTGAATTTTGAACCCTGAGCCCGCTTGTCAGTTTGGCGTTCACCGACTTTTCCAAATGAACTGCGTTTAAGTAAATGGAGTAATTTCTCTTCAGTTGCTTGTCGATTGACGGGATAAGTGAGGTAAGAGTGTGCACACCTCAGAATTGATGTTAAATATTTTTTCCGTATATTTCATTGGAGACAAGAAATTATGGACAAACCATTTATCG
This sequence comes from Acanthoscelides obtectus, assembly GCA_963669975.1. NCBI lineage: Eukaryota > Metazoa > Arthropoda > Insecta > Coleoptera > Chrysomelidae > Acanthoscelides > Acanthoscelides obtectus. The sequence goes on from CAVLJG010000008.1 coordinate 51,965,057, forward strand.
GAAGATGCATCAATTCTATGTATTTTCGATTTTGATAGGATGACAATTTTTTAATTATTATGTTTCTGTTCAATTAACTCAACTCTGAAATGTACACACACATACTTATAGTCCTTCCATTATCAATAATTGGAAAAAATCCCTGTTCTGCACAAAAAAGGTGTGAAGTCCTATAAGTTGTACAGCAGAGTATACTGCCGTGTGTCTACACGTCAAGCTAACGTATACCGATACATTGAGACTAGGACTAGACCAATGAGCATTATTATTGGTAGACACAGCGAGTGTGCAGAGAAGACATCGTCAAATGCTCATCATAATCGGCCATTGTCTATTCTTTACATATTTGCGTTGTCCTATGTTAGCCCAAGACGCGGCTCAAGAACTGCTAAATCTCTTATCATGGTCGTAGATCAAGAACTACCGGTGATCAAACTGATTTGCGAGGATGATTTTGAGAACAACCTGGAGCCTCGAAAACGAGTCTTTTGATGACTCATTGGGCTTCTACATGCTGTAATGTATTCTTATCATTGCCACTCATTTATATACACGTTCACACCTTTTCTGCAGCTTTAAGTTTTTTGTCGTGGTTCCAATTCTAAATAAAAATACTATACTTCACTTATCCTGTCAATCGGTAAGCGGCTGAAGAGAAATTACTTCATCTTGTACCTCTACTTAAACGCATAAATTTCAAAAATTCATTAATATGCATACGTCGGTGAACGCCAGAACTACAAACGAGCTTATTATTCGAAATCGACTGGCCTATCACTGAGAGTGAGACACTGAGGACGTCGAAATATTAAACGAGGATCGTCCCCGTCAACACGGTGCGGCGGCTGGTGAATATATACGTCCTTGACCCCGCAACCCACAAGCCCCTCGCTAAAGCAATCAGCAAGCTGTAGCGCGAAAACTAAGAAATTTAGCAAAAAAATTGCAAAAACCTATTTTGATGGCCAAAAAATTAGAAAAATTTATGTGTAAAGAAAACCCAGATATCATCAGCCGTTTCAGCGGGTTTTTTGCTGTTTTACAAAAAACGGCTGGTTTCAGGAAAACGAAACTCTTACGACAATATTCGCAAGCCTTAATTCCACCATTACACCAGTGGACATACCTTGTATGTATAATGTTATCACTTTTGCGGCAGTTTCGACTATTTAACTGGACTATATCTCCATTTCCCTCTCATATCCGCATAAAATTGTGTAAGCCTATATACCAGGAGAAACTATGGCAATGCTGGTCGTGCTATTAATACAACCCCTGACTTGACGCCTGGATTACCAGTGGTAGTTTGACAGGGTTGACATGTTGGGGGATTTTTACTTGGGGAATTTTTTGGGGATATAATGTTCTGGGGAAAATCACAGGTCTCGCGGATAGAAAACATTCCACGGTCTTGGAACCAAACCCACCCCTTTCCATTAATTAACTGTGATTTGACTTTTTGTTAAAAAAGTAGCAATTCTGAGGGATTTTTTGTGCCTGTTCTGGGGATTCTGTCCGACCCATCTGGCAACCCTATGCTTTAACATATCTGCCATATGACCATTTTCCAAATAATCTAAGATCCGGCAGCTTGATTCTGCGGGTATCTGTTTTCTTTAAATTAATTTTTATGAATGATAAAGTAGAATAGATTACAGCATTTCTGCCTTTATATGCGCCCTGTAACACCTATATCTTCCTAGTCTATAGAAATATAGCGATATTATTCGGTGTGTTTAACAATCATTTTATCCAGAGGTATTTTTATAGGTACTGTAGAGACGTTGGCATTACTCTACTGACAGTATCCCATAGGAAATCCTTGTGGCAACATCACGAGTATGTGCTTTATCTAGATGGCAGGGGAGATTACACCTTCAAACCAATGGAAGAATGCACAGAGCAATTTGGATCGTGATTTCGTCCTAAGTGCAAAATAGGTTATTTGATTTTTCCTTTTCCTTCTATTGTGGTTACCGCTTTTATCATGCTGAATCGTCGTGTAGGATCTTTAGGTCATATCCCAAGCAATGCCACTCATGGATTGGGTTAACGATCAGTCATTGCTTCATCACTTCGTACAATAAATTCACTTTTGGCAATTTAAAAAACAGTACAATGTTTTGATACAGTCGTTGCGCGAACAAGAATCTCATAAAATTTACTACATATTATGAAGATGATGAATATACATGGCGTCCGAATTTAATCTCTGTCCGTAGATATTTCGAAAACCACGCATTCTAGAAAAAACGTTTCAAACAAAAGCTGTAGGGTTTTGATGGGGCAAAATGATGGCGCCTCTTGCAACAACCTTGATTAGACACTCAAGGTCCTTTCAACATCGGGTGAATTTTCTCAAACATAACCCTTTTTCACATGGGAATTGAAAAGAACGTCCGACCATCGCCTTGACCTTGACACCGCCTTTAAGGTCAAAACAAGACATCGAAAACAATTTGCCGTAGAAAAAATGTTGGACAGCACGGTTAAATGGTTAGTGCGGGTCACCTAAATGTGACCTTGACCACAAGCTCCAGGTCAAAATTTCCTCTCATTTTTACACTAGAAATGAAGAAAGCAGTATATATTTTACGTCCGAATGAAACCTTGGCCTCAAATACATTTAACCTGAACACGACCAATGCTTTTTCCATTTCCAGTGTAAACATCTTTGACTTGAATTTGAAGGTCATGTTCAGGGTCATGGTCGAGGCGACCTTTGGATGATATCCACAAAGCTCACAACTGTGCTGTCAAACATCTTTGCTAGAACAAACTGTTTTCAATGTCTTGATTTGACCTTGAAATGGCTTTGGGCATTGTTCGAGGTCATGACGAAGGTGATTTTCGAATATAAGATTGGTCTATTCTGATGTAAACAATGGGGGTTATATTTAAAAATATACGCTTGACCTTGGAATTACCTTGAAAGTCGTAGTAAAGGTCATTGTCAAGGTCACCACCATGTTGCCCTTTTGAAACCCTACAACTTGATTGATTTTTTTAATGCGCGGTTTCCGTGATATTAATGTGGGAATATTAAAATGGGACACCAGGTATAACATGAAATTACCTCAGTTCTGTTCACTATAAAACTATTTGCTACTCGTCTGCTTGATTTTAACCGGTCTCGAAAAAATAAGGGATTTCATTCATAGTTTTTGCATTGCAATTCTGTTAACAAAAACCCATTGTTACTTACAAATGGGAAGATCATCCGTGGCCCATATAATCTAAAATAAAATAAATAGAAAATGACATTTTTGTGCAATAAAATCTCGAAACACAATGTCTCGTCCAAAATAAGAGAACCAGAAATAGCTTCAATTACTAGTAACAAAAGAAAATACATTTTGGGCGAACATATCAAATGGATTGAGAATTTCTTACAACCCTTAACTAGCAATGTATTATAGCGGACTTAACAAACATTTTTAGCAGTTTTTTACTTCCTCGCCCCGTCTTCCACCACGTATTGAGATATAATTGAAACTTGTCCACAGAATGATGATCGGACTGAATCTTCCTTAAAACCATTTTTCGCTTATTAGTTTATTATTATTTTCATATTTATAATGTAGAACTGTTTTATTTGTGAAAAAAATTTGACTATATTCGTATGTTGGATAATGATTCGTGGTCTTCCTACTTTACTATTTTGTGATACTGCATTCGTTGCTTCTTGTTTATTTATTTAAGTATCGGAGGTCATACAGCGAGCGATAATTGTTTTTTAGGTGGTGCTTAGCCTTGTATATTTTTACTAATATGTAACTGGCTAGCACTCTATTACGAAAGAATAATGTAAAAAATATATTTTTTTGAGATGTATGTATATGTAATTAAGAAATTGTTTTTATCTACTAGAAGGTAGGCGATGATTATAATTATATCTGTATATGTACCATAATAGATCAATGTGATGGTTTTTTAAAATATATTGAGAAGATAATGATTCTTTTATTCCACCAATAAACAATATGTGATTGGGCCATGAACAAAAAAACAGTTGTATCACTTAGTTTTTTAGTTCACACTAAACTAAACAAAAATAATTTTAATAATGTTTGTAAGGAAGTCCAACAAGAATTGAAGTACGAAAATAATGGTATTAATAAACAGTATCTTGAGAATTTGACAGCTACAGAAGCTACAAATTACTCTGGAAGGCCACAAAAAAATTCATAAGGCAATCCTCTACCCAACCCTTCAATAAAGGATCATTCAAATATCTGGGCAAAAGAAGATTCAGAAGAGGCGAGCATTTTTGCTGAACACTTGCAGAACGTATTCACTCCCTATCCTGCACAATGCACTGAAGAAGAGGAAAATCCTAGACGCGCCGTATCAAAATTGAACAGGGCGAAGTGCTGAGGATAAACTTACAACATATACTAAGTGACATATAAATCCGAACACCCAGTTTAAATGGTTTTATTTTAATAAAAGTTGGTGAATGTATCTTACTGTAAATAACAAGTGAAAAAATTTTCAGCCTTATCAGTTGGACATTCCGGTTTTTATACTGCTTTTTTTTAATTCACTAACGCTCTAAAAATGAATATTTCAGCCGCAGTAAAGAATCAACGTTGGCGGATTCTGGTTCTTGACATCCTTTACGATCGGTTACGATGCCTAGAGTACGGAAACCTGTACGATTTCGTCAACTTAGTGAGTTTGATAGGATCCGTATAGTGGGACTTCGGGAAGCTGGACTTTCTTTTCGGGCAATTGCAGTTAGAGTGCAAAGAAGTGTAGACACTGTGGTTAGGTGTTGTCAGGCATGGCTTCGAGAAAGCCGTACGCAAAGAGCAAGGGGCACTGGACGCCGCCGTAGAACAACAGACCGTGAAGATCGCCGCCTAAGGTTATTGGCCTTAAGGGACCGTTTCTCCACTACCAGGTCCATTGCAAATGAATGGTTTGCAGAACACGGAAGACCTATTGGCATGCGAAGTGTTTACCGACGAATGAGAAGTTTTGGCTTGTTTTCATACCGGCCACACTGGGTCCTCCCTTTAACTCGAGAACACCGACGTAATCGCCTTGAGTGGTGCAGACAACGGTCACTCTGGGATCAGGAATGGAACAGTATTGTCTTTAGTGACGACTCTCGATTTTGTTTAGGCATGCACGATGGTCGTGCCAGGGTTAGAAGGCGACGTGGTGAAAGGAGGAATCCACAGTTTTTTGTTGAAAGACATGTTCATCACACTGTTGGAGTTATGGTTTGGGGTGCTATAGCTTATGGTTCCAGGTCACCTTTAATCTTCATCAGAGGTAACATGAACGCGCAGCGTTATATCCACGAAGTTCTAGAACCCCATCTTTTACCCTATCTTGACACCCTGGCAGATCCAACTTTCCAACAAGATAATGCCCGACCACATGTTGCAAGAGTCACAATAGACTTCTTTCAACATAATGATGTCACATTGTTACCATGGCCACCAAGATCTCCCGGCTTATCCCCAATTGAGCACGTGTGGGATATGATGGGTAGGAGATTGCTCAATTTGCAACGTCCTCCTCAGACTCTAGAAGCACTTGGAGAGGAGTTGGTGGTTGCCTGGAATGAGATACCACAGGAGGACATTGACCACCTGATCAGAAGCATGCCTAGGCGCGTTGGAGAATGCGTAGCACATCAGGGTGCATCCACACATTATTAAAGGACAAAGGGCTTTGAAGCAGTGCAATCATTTTGAAATTTTTATCATTTACTTATGCTTCATTAAGTACTTATACAAAATTTTATTAAAATAAGACCATTTAAACTGGGTGTTCGGATTTATATGTCACTTAGTATATATATTTGACACTATATTTCGAATCAATTACTATCCTAGCAGTTGGAAGGTTGCCCAGATAAAATTGTTCCTGAAACCTCTAAAGAACCCTAATAAAGTTGCCTTATAGACCCATAAACCTACTACTGGTGCTCACAAAACTTTTTGAAAAGTGTACACAAAAAGGTTGCTTGAAATTGTTGACGAAACTAAATTAATACCATACGATAAATTTGGTTTCTGGGTAAAACATGGTGGTATTGAGAATGTAAATAAAATTAATGCGGATTTTGACAACAAAACAAACTATTCAGCTGCATTTCTCGATGTATCCCAAGCATTCGACAAAGTTTGGCATAAAGGCCTGTGCTTTATATTAAAACAACATATCCCTTATCCTCATTACTTGCTTGTGAAATGCTACCTGATTTAGATTAGTCCAAAAACATGCTTATTGCCCATACGGGCAGAGTGCTGCTTCTCTTAGGGTTTACATAAAAAAAGTTCAATAGCAAGGTCTATACTTTTGTTCCCAAATCGGCGTATTTGCAAAAGTGAATCTTGTGATCGCATTGAGCTTATTTCAATGCTCAGGGGCAGCTTCAGTTTTATGAACCATGAGGCAAATAATAAAATATGCGCCCCCACACAAAAAAGGTTGTACTAAAAAAAAGTATAGTAATTGAGAACTTTGCGCCCCCATGGCTCAGCGCTCTGAGGTGGGTGTCTCACTTGCTTAGCTCCTGTAGCTGGCCCTGCCAATGCCCGACAAAGGGTTGAATTCGCAGAACCTTTGTTTTTGTCGTTCAACAATCGGATCGGTTTTTTAGTCTGGTTGTCCATATGCTGACTAAACAATGATACAGAAGAAAATAAATAGAGCAAGGAGACTTAAATCGATTGGCATTGTCAAGTAGAATATTGAAGATGTTGGACCAAATACTGATCGACTGAACTGGATATGTTTGCTTTTCGTCTCTGTAACCATGACCAACCATAGACGTGCTCTTATCAGTGTTCTATAGGTCTAGCTTTGAACACAGACAAGTGGGTATGGTCTTTTGAAAAACTGAAATTGTGAGAGAGTTTCTCACCTACTTGCAGACAACAAAAGACGGATCACAAGAGCAACAAAAGCAGCGTGAATCTAGTCACACTAGGAATTTCACATTTTGCGATTTAGTACACTATTATAGAACATATTTTGCTACATTGGTGATGCTGATCATCTAAACAACGTATTCGTAAGGTTAGTGGCACGCATTGTTTTGTACATTTACGGTTAATCCTTAAATAGCGCGCCTGACAGTGAGATGTAATTAATGATTATACATTCGCATAAGATGAGACACCCATTCATCAAGTTAAATGAATCAGTGATGTCTCAATTATAACATCTGCAAAGGGAATGTATGCCAGAATTCAAGAGGTTGCACTTAGAATTCTTCGACTGAACTGAATGTTTGCTTTTCCACTCTGTAGCTATGACCAACAGAAGACTGCACTGTTCCGTGCTCTTTAGTAACTTATCAGTACCGTATATGTCTAGTCTTGAGCAAAGACAACTGGAAAGCAAACAAGTGAGTATGGTCTTTTGGAAAATTAAACTTGTAGATGGCGTTTCACATCTACTTACACACATCACTGATTCCAAGAGCGGTGTGAATCATCAGGTATTTAACATTTTGCGATTTAGTTCTCCATTATAGAAAATATTTTGCTACATCATTGACGCTGATCTACGTGTGATCATCTAAACAACATATTTGTAAGGTTTAATGACACGCACTGTTTTGTAAATTTACAGAACGCGCTGTTGACAGTGAGATACATATAAATAATGATTTTACACTCGCGTAACATGCGATACCCATTCATCAAGTTGAATGAATGAAGGATGTCTCATTTATAACATCTGCAAAGGGAAATGTTGTTACCAATTAGGTGTATATCGTTTCATCGACTTTCAAACTTATGCCCCAAGTTACACATGAGAGAGTACGTATATTTTGTTGCTTGATGATTTTTCAAAATCTATTTCAAATATGTATTTCGTAGAACTTCTAAATAAAAAATGTCGGGAGTGAGTATAAATATATTTTTTTATTTCACATCGGGAAAAAAAGATATTTTGCAATCCGGAATCGTATCTGGAATATTTCCAATAGAACATAAAGGTGTTTATAAATAAATCATGTATAGAATTAATATCGAAAACAAGTAACAATTGAAGTATCTTAACCTTCCATTCTAAATGGGTAACAAAGGGGAAGGATTAATTTCAAGGAAAATAAAACAGGAATGGTATAAATGTTTCATTTATATATTAAAGCAAAACAATATTAGAAACTGTTAAAAGTGTGTAGTTTGACCTACATTTCACAGCTTGTAAAACACTGTTATTTCAAATTTTTTGCATCACGCCATTTTTCACAATACTCGGATTTTGCTGATTTGTATAAAAATGTACAAAAGGTATATATAGATACACGTCAGTGTACATATTACTATAAAAATACATCATTTCGTAACAAAACATAGAGGACTGGTCAATTCTGTGTTTTGGATTAAAATTTATGAACATATATAATCCTAGAAATTCATATCAAATTATGCTATTTTAGACAATGTATCATCTTCTTGAAATATTCTATGATTTGTTTACTTTATTCTGTCAATCAAAGAAGTTACATGAACATACGACACGGAGGTTTTTGTCCGTATTTTCCAGAAGATATAACTTACGATTACGACTTCTCGTCCAAGCAAAAGAGATGGTTAAACCGACGTTTCATTGTATGATTAAGATATAGTCGGTTGGACAACGGTTGGACCCACTAAATACCTGTGCATTGACCATGTATTTATCATGCCCTAAATTCCAACTGGCATTTCAAACTGGCTTACCATGCACTGAAGGCAGCGGGTATTAAAAATAGACAACTTAGAGACAAGAATAGTCTGCTTTCAGCTAATGTAAAAGGGGTTACAAAAACTGAGTTTTTTTTTACTTCCTGGTTTGACACTGACAACCGTCCGACTGCCAATTGTGGGGATGTGTTTAAAGTGTTTTTAATCGGGCATTATTTGGGTATTAGGAATTGGTATCACTTCAGCGTGTATAACACGGAAAGTACCCCTTTGATGAGATTTTGACTCAAGATGCATACTATCCTAAAAACCAAAAGGCTTTGTAGGTATTGAAAATTGATTATGTGTATTTTAGAGATCCCTGAAATTTTATGGAGTCGTTGAAAATTGCGGGCTTGGAAATGTAAAGGGTGAACAGTTGTAAATGTTGCATTTTTGGTATCAATGAAAGCGGTTTTGTTATTAAGAAGCCGTCAATAGCACACATATTTTCCATACATCTACCATTGTAGCAGAAATGTGATAGACTTATTTTCTTCGAGTATAGTTTGATATGTAGAGGTTTACGGTATATCGTAATAAAGTACACATATTTTATCAAGCTTTGCTTTGGATTTTGCGAATTTGAACGGAAGCGTAGGAATAAGTATAGAGTCAGTCTGCTTGACGCCATTTACTTAACAGATGATACAGACTTTAACGAACAATAATCAGAAACGCTCTTTTAAGTCTTTTAGCTGAACATTCAAGGACATAATTCTATCAATTACAGATTTAAAAGGTGTTTCAAGAGTATCCAAATATCTCAGCTCTGAAAGCTGGAGCCAAGACTGAAATTTATCCACTCAATTGACCAGAACTCCTTTGTATGCATATACTTTGACAACAGAACAACAAATTATAAACTAATAAAATATATTCGCTACTGAATAAGATAAAACAAAGGAAGGTGTAATTCTTTTATATACAAAGACCAGAGTATTTGGAAAACAAAAAAAAACAGTATATATAAAAACGCTAAAAGCAACATATTTCTGTTACGTGGTATCTATTCCACATTACAGACAGTTGTAGTAAATCATAAACAAATAATGAGAACCTAAATATTAAAGCTAAGAAGCCATAAGGAAAGCTAATATCACTATTACCGACATATACTGTGCGCAAAAATCAAGTAGCCTGAGTTGCTGCCTGCGCAATAAGTCACTTAGGTGAAAAATATGCTACTGAACACAATAAGAATTCACATTTACTTATAAACACAGCAAACTAGATGTGGAATTGATTCTATCTTTAGCAAAATAATACTCATAGGACTCAAATTGCATGATAACTGCTCTTAGCTGTCTGTATAAGGATTTTCTAGAGCTTTGAAAATATATTTTGTTGATGTAATGTATATAACTTGTCCAACATCCCCGTTTTGCTGATGCCTATATAATGTATAAAAATATGCATTAAAACTACTATTTTTCGCCCAGTATATAGCTGGCCAACTATCCTGGAGAACCTATATTAAAAAATTAAATATCTCTTTGAGAGTCTAAAATAAATGAAACCAAAACAAACCTTTATACCGGACGCCAAAGATCAACAAACGCCAAAGAAGAACCTCCCCTAAGAAGTGGTTGCTTCCAGTCCGATGAACAAATTCATTTGTCTCCACATAAGGTCTACGTTCTGTCTGAATAAATTACGTTTCGTCTGGAACAAAACGATTGAAAAGGTGCTAAAATGTATTTAATTTATAATTTATTATAGTGTGGGATCCCACGTACTACGTAGTAAATATCCATCATGTATTAAGAGACAGACACTCATTGAGCAGGATCTATTCTATTCGTCATTGTCTGTCAGAGCGGTCCGTAGGACCTTTGCTCTTGGTTAAAGTCTTGTAAGTCAGGAAGTCTGTCAGGTATGGTTGCCCAGATACCAAACAAAGTCAGGGAGAAAGAAGGGAAGAAGAAAGGAAGGAAGGAGGGAGAGCAAAGAAAAAAGAAGTGCGTCAATTTGAGGGGTGCCTTGGCATTGCTAATTAGTATACAGCAATTTTAAATAGATCCTAAAATTAAGTTTGAGATTATTGTTGAAGAAAAATTATAATTTTGGTTGGACCTAAAGTCGCACGATTTAATTTTGTTCACAGTGCGAGTCACGGCCTTGTGTGCTTGCGAACTTTATCGACTATGTCGTCTACTGACTCGCGCAACAAAGGGTTGCTATGCGATTCCGCTTAACTATAAGGTAGCTACGCTTGTTGTTTGATGTAGTCCCTTAGGTAAGTGATGTCAAGGTATCTGTGAAGGATCTCGTTGGAGACATACCATGGGGCGTTAGTGATTGTACGCACGGTTCTGTTCTGCAAAACCTGCAGGCTACGCAAATGCGTTTTGCAGAGAAAACACCAAGTCGCACTTGCGTAAGTGATCGCTGGTCTAATAACCATCTTATATAGCCGAACTTTGTTGATCAAACTTAATTTTGATGTTGAACATAGCATAGGGTACAGTTGCCGAAACGAGATTTGGAATTTAGTTTTTAACGCTTCAGTGTGCTTCTGCCAGGTCATCCCCTTGTTAAGAGTGACACCGAGATACTTAGCAGAGCTTTCCCATGGTACCCGAGCTGCATTCACTGAAACCTCGGACGGGGCGCCGCCACGTTTTTTAGTAGAATAGATTGCCTGCGTTTTCGAATGATTAATTTTGATCAGCCACCGATTCGCCCATACCAATACCTCGTCCACTGCACTTTGCAGCCTGTCGTGAACTAGATCCCCAGAACACGACTGGGCCACCATGTATCAGCATAGAGCTGGATTTCATAGTTGCTGGGGCAAGGGACGTCATGAATAAAAAGTGAATAAAGGACCGAACCCTGAGGGACACCGCCTTTGATGGACCGTGTTGTCGACAGACCGTTATTAATTTTTATCCGAAATTTTCTACCCTCCAGGAAGGATTTCAAAAGTTTTAGGAGCCAGAAGGGGAAGCCCTTAAGGATCAATTTGTGGAGAAAGCCCTTGTGCCACACCTTGTCAAATGCCTTTGAGACATCCAGAAGCAAGATGCCAGTTCTTTCGTTACGGGTGAACCTCCTGGTTACACGTTCAACAAGCCTAATGGCCTGTTGCTCCGTACTATGCTCAGACCAAAGCCAAATGGCACGTCAGGAATCACATTGTGGTTTGACGAGAATGTTCAAGGTGACGTAGGATCACCTTTTCAGCGAGCTTAGAAAGAGCTGATAGTAGACTAATGGGGCGGTAATCCTGAGGGAATATCGAACCCACCTTCTTTGGAATCATTATGACATTAGCAGTCTTCCACACCGCTGGGATGTGCTGGGTCCTTAGCATGGCATTGATTATTGCCACGACATAAGTTAAAGACTACCGCGAAAGTAGCTTCAGCGCCTTATTAGTGATTCGATCCCCTCCAGGTGCCTTACGCACCTTGGTCTTTAATATGACCTTTAAGCTCTGCTGGTGTGCAATGCGGAGTCTCAGGAGATTCCGCTGATGTGCCATGCAGCTCTTCAGTTGAGGAATCTTCTGAAGATTTCTCTGAGGAAAAAACACTTAGGGAGACACTACTACCACTGACGCCGTTGACCCTAAAATATCTGACGGATCTTACAATATGTTGCTCCTCGTCGAGGTCATTATCAAGTTCATAGTTGGAAGACAACTGACTTTCCATTGCATCAGCGAAAACCTCGAACTTTTCCTCTGTCCTACAGACTATGCCCCCAGAACCGTGGATGTGCGGAAGTTGTTCTCGCTTTCCGTTTCTGAGCGACTTTGCAACTTGAGTCAAGCATTTCCCTCCATTGCTCATTACGGAATTCATGAAGAGCATTTCTCACTTCATGAACAAGATTCGTTGCTCTGCGAATATCATCTGGGTGACAAGACCCCTTCGCTTGCTTAATTGCAGCTCATTGAGCTATATATATATATACATTGGACTAGGTCATTCTATCAAATCTGACAATGAAGTGATAACTCTGTCAAATTGACAAAGTAATCCCATGCTACTGCTATTCAGCATAAAAGCACTGGCACTGGACCACTGAATAATCCAAATATTCCAACACATTTCGTTTCATTATGCAGTGTTGCGTTTAATCGCCCATAACGGATTTTCTGTGCTATTACAAATCAATTTTATTAATTTTACGGGAATTAGCCTGATACGGGTAACAGCAAGTTTCAGCACTAAAATCAGTTCTAGACTACACCTAATACTTTGATAAAATGTACTGTAAGAAGTTTACGTAATACACTGCATATTATACTTTCGTATTCGTTTGGTCTCAACTTGGGTCAGTACCCGCCCCATTAATAAAAGTAAGTATCCCTCCACGTATAGATCTTGGTATGGTCTGCCCATGGTAGCCTCTAGAACCTTAGAAAGCCAATAAAATCCCGTAAAGCAAAAAGAACACGTTAAGATACGTAACTGTTACACTAGGGCTGGGTATTCCGCACGGTAGTCAAGTAAATTGATTGCTTACTTGATGTTTGTTAAAGAATAAGCATTCTATGATTTTATTGATGTTTTCAAAGAATTTTTCAACCAGAATTTTGTATAGCAACAGTGAGACACTTATTTTCAATAAAATGCTCAGTAATGTCAATCTATTGTAGCAGGTTTGATCCATGTGTATAGTAGGCCTCAAATCCTTCTTTTTGATTCGTGGATTTTGCGACTATACGCAAATTATTCTTTTTGATCGGTGGAATTTGCAACAACATTTGCGTACGAACACAAATGAAAAATAGTTTTTGGAGCAGAATCATATGATATATAACGTATTTTTTTGATTTAGTATGAGAATTACACAAATCGTATAATTTTTATCTAAATTCAGCGGCATTTAACAATAAATCGACCAAATTCATTATACCCATGCCTTCATGACTATGTTGAATTTTAATTTTAAATGAAGATGACTGCCTTAAGTATTACCTTAAATTATAATCGGCTGCAGAATACCATGGCGTCGGGTTCAAGCATCAATGTCCCCATCCTTTAGTCAACCGTTTCCATAAGCTAGGCTTATCGATATTCGCGGGCGGAGGTTGGTCATTCTTGATCTGCTCCAGGAATCCTGCAGTCTCACTTTGCGCATTCGCTTCAGTCGCGTCGCCGATTTCTCTCAAGTCCCTCATCATCTTCCGCCGAATGGTCTTTTTCATGCTCAGATGTCTCTCTAAAGTCTTATACTTGTGCTTGGATCTGGTGTCGATCCCATTGCCTTCAGGAATCTTTGGGTTCTCCTTGTTGCTTTCCGAATCTCTGCTAACATTCCAGATATCCCTCACATCCTTTATTTTTCGTTCGTTCATTGAAGACATTTTTCATTATAAACTCTGGAATAAAAACACGATAAGTGTAACACATAACAAGTTGTGAAACGGCATCTTTTAGACACACGGGGCTTGGAGAAGACAAAACCGAATAGATTACTGGAAATACCTAGTATAGCAACACGTTTTAACATATATTAAAGGCTTTTTCAAGTGATATGACTTATAGTGCAAACCGGACGAAAGAATAATATATCTATTTGTATATTATACGTATATATATATATATATATATATATATTTCTAAAAATAGAAACCTGAATTTTGTTACTTTATGTAGGATATCAATTATTGATGTCTGACTGGAATCTTTTGATGCGCAAAAATGTTTACCATACGATGCTACTGCCTGCTTGGCAGACCTTTCCACATTTTTGATACCCTTGGATAAGGCGGTAATACCGTTCAATTCTCGATATATTATGATACCCAGTTTTAATAAGGTAAAAGTGAGTCGTATCACCTACCCCCTGACGATGTAAGAGAGCCTTTGGGGCTGTTTCCCATGGAAATTTCACCTATAGTTTGGATAACCCTTTATCTGAACCACATCAAATAAGTATGGACAACATACTGAGTTTTTCATATTCAACTTATATTTTTTGGTGAAAATCATTTATGGAAAAACCGTATATATTCCTATTGTACATGCTGCGAGGAACTATGATATGGATAAAATGATAATGCTACATTTGTTTCCACACCACATTTCCCGAAATTTGTCATTCTATATGTTGGAATGTCTGTCAGTTTGCTCTTTGGTGATTTTACTACCGTGTGGTCTCAGTAATCGCTATACTGATCTTGATGAAACAACACGTGTGGGATGAAAGGAATGGGGTCATATAAGTAAGTAATGTTGCTACATTTTTAAACTAGGCTGAGCAATTATGGAAGCAAGACAAAAAAACTGTTAAAATCAATGGGCAAAACATTTTCAAACTTTGTTGACATACATCTAAGACATCTTACACATATATATACAAATGAAGACGTTTTTTAATGTTTTAGTACGAACATAGCAGTAAGTGTATGGGACTACATTTCTTTACTCAAACAGGTATAATAATTAAGAAAAATAAACGATTTTTAAATATTACGAACTTAAAAACACCTTTTATTGAAATGTTTATATGCTTATAGTAGGTACATTCAAGAGCTCCACTTACAGTTTATTGTAACACCTAGCATTTATATTGATATACATTACATAATAATAATAATATCATTATTGAATGTTGGTTTTCCGAAACATGCAACGTATAACGAGAATTTCAAAAATTGTTCCTATCACCACTTGACCAATATTGCTTAAATTTTCGTGAAAGTACACAAAAGCCAATAAAACATACTGTATGAATGTATGCATCAGCGTGTTCTTTTGTCCATAATAAGAGGAAATTCGAACACAAATTAACATCCTTTTCACTAAATCCATGCATAATTTAGAAAGCTACTTTACTGTTCCTGTACAATGCTCCTTTTTTGTTGTTATCTAAGAAGGTTGCACTAATACACTACAACTGGACCAAACTCGAAATAATAAAAAACAATGTTACCTCGACACTTTCATAATTGCATAAAAATGTACCGCTAGTAGTACACAGTACACTCACTCAAAATAAACTGAATTTGTGGATATTGCACTGGCCTCTTACCTCATGTCTATAACACAATTATTACTAAAACTAGTTGGTGAATAACACCTCAGACCTAACAGTATAAATAAGTCATTTCACGAGATGTGTCTCTAGAGTCAAGGATAACAACTCTCGTGAACTTTTTTCTTATTTTCTATCTCCTCCGTCGGACGGTAAACCGTTCTTCGGCGCTCTAATAAAAGCCATATCTCGCAGACAAAAGAATAACGAAAAGGTAGTACTTACGAGGAGATATAAACGAGGCGATGCTTGGCTCGGCAACAACACTTACAAAGCGGTACTTGCGGTTCGAATTCAGCAGTTCTGCTCCTCTGAACAAAATTTACTTTTACTTTCAAATATAGCCGGAGTCGAACGCAAGCAGTACTTGACGAGTTCGGGCGCTGTTTTGTATTGTTGCTTGGGCTTTTTTACTTTCCTTGGATTTGAACGGATCCGGCCTTTTCGGTTGTGTGAGTCAGCCACCCTCTTCTGTGCATTCAGCATTTTCATCCTTGAGGCCGCGCTCATCCAATAATCAATTTCACTTCCCTTTGGCTGTAGGGCATGGTCCTTCATCCTGCATAGCGTTATTATAGTGTAGTTATCGTTGTACATAACAATGGGAAAAAAGACTTTTCTGGGATTCAACCATCAAATTCAGACTAGGTAGAAGGACCAAGCCTATGATTTGTTTGTCTCCAAAATCTCATAGTCTCTAGTAAGAATAAAAGTGCATGCCACAAGTCGAGCAGGTTGATATTTCACGTTAAATTCGTATTTTCCACAATTTTCGAAAATGGTTAAAGTTTCTGTGGAATGTATAAAGACATTTAAACGTTTTAATCGATCGATAAGTGTTAATATATTATATATAGCCATCGGCGTTGCGAAAGGGCTTTTACCTAGACAGTTGTGATGTAATTTTGATTTATTTCAGTCCACTTTTTGTTTCTGTGAGTGCTCAGTCCGAATTTAGGGTTTGTTAACATGATTCTATACGTAACAACAGTAAAAAATGAAAAGTATTGGAGACATTTTTTTATGGATACTGAAATGGTCCAATTGAAACTAACTTTGAGTCCTATCCAAATACTTCAACATTGGATATAAAACTTCTTAGGAAACGTTTTACTTTCATGTTACAAATAGCAATCTTACGTTCCCCTTTTATTGCTACGAGATTCTGCTTTTAGTCAAGTATCCGCTCGGATCACAACAGCTATTTAACAAAAATCGAGTAGAATTCAAGCAAGGTGTCATACTATTTCCAGTATCAAGTGTGTTAATTGTTGTACATGACAATGTGGATAATGATTTGTCTTTCATTTTGTGAAAATCAAGCAATGAAGAGGTGCTATCAATTGTAGATGTTATGACTATTGGCGGTGTTAGACGAGTGCCACACGACCAGTATTTACTGTGATTCGTCAGTATTTATCATGGAATGTGATAGTTATATTGACCGCCAGGACTTCAGTAATTATTGATGTATAGGATTACGTAGAAATCCACTGACACTCACGGAATGATTAGTAAATACTGATAGTACGGACCACAGTAGAGGTATAGCTTATTGCGTCATCACCTACAAGAATCGGCCGACATTAGGAGCTTTCGAGAAGTGTTGATTGACATCGTCTAGAACTCCGTTAAAGCGCTGGAAGGTTCTGGATTGTCCAGGGTTTGAACATAAATAGGGGCTAGGACGGCAGAATGGAGTAGTGCGCGGAATCAGTCGACATAGTCATAAATTTGTATTAATTAATTACAAGCGGTGTTTTAAATTAGTGTGAAGGTAATAAATTAGACTTTAAGCAGTATTGAAAAGGGGTTTTGTTATAATATAATTAGTTACAAGCGGTGTTTTAAATTAGTGTGAAGGTAATAAATTAGACTTTAAGCAGTAAGGGGGTTTTGTTATAATATATGTATATACCATCGCATTTCCCTTCTCTATGCTCATTCAATAACCAATTATTATTATATATTATACTTTTCTTTGGCTTATGGCATGGTCGCATGGTTCTTTATCGCCGCATAATGTTCTTATAGTCTAGTCAATATGGAAAATGGATTTTTTCATGCATTCGGTGAAATTCAATAATAGGCTTAGAAATACACATGAAGCTAATCTCGATTAAAGATGATATCATGATGATTATAGATTGTTGTGGTATTGTTGGTTGTGCTTTTTCACATTTCATTGAGTTTGGAGCTGTCCAGCATTTTTTCAGTCAAGTATGAGACAGTTTCCTCTTCTGTGGCCATTCAGCATTTCAATCCTTGGTGCCGCACTCATCCAATAATCAATTTTACTTCTCTTTGGCTGTACGGCATGATCCTTCATCACCGCATAACGTTTTATTATACTGTGGTCGGCACCGCAACAACGTGAACAATATATATATATATATATATATATATACAGGGTGACTTTGAAGTTGAGTCATTAATTTTCAGATAATGATTGTAGAAGGAAGATAAACCAAAATATGTGTGTAAAAGTAAAAAAAAAATTACCTTGTTTTATAAAGTATCCTCCCGACAAGTATTTCAGTGCGGACCTGTATTTGATCGTGAGGTCTTGGAGCACCGGCATGCCGTCCCCTGTGAGGTCTTAAGTCACCTGATTCACGAGCCCGTTGTACTACATTAACAAAGGCACGAGGGTTTGGTTGCACTTGATTGGGAAACCGATCCGCATAAACATGTGCCATTTTTTATTTCGTTTGAGCCACGCAACAAACACCACTATTCACTCACGCGTTACTGACTGAATAAAAACATCGTTATCAGCGTTTCAAATTCTTTCGCTTTTTTGTTTCCGATGAAATAGCCCTTTGGAAGTTCGTGTACCGCCCTGTCTCAATAATAATATTATGTGCTCGTGTTTGGCGACAACGGATATAATCCGCCTTATCGGTTCATCGCATCGGAAACAAAAAAGCGAAAGAATTTGGAACGATGTTTTTACAATTATTTGTATACAGTCAGTGTCAGTCGGTAACGCGTGAGTGAATAGTGGTGTCTGTTGCGTGGCTCTAACGAAATCAAAAATGGCACATGTTTACGAAAATGCTGAACTTGTGGACATGCGGCATCACGGATTTATGCGGATCGGTTTCCCAATCGAGTGCAACCAACCCCTCGTGCCTTTGTTAATGTAGTACAACGGGTGACTTAAGACCTCACAGTGGACGGCATGCCGGTGCTCCAAGACCTCACGATCAAATACAGGTCCGCACTGAAATAATTGTCGGGAGGATACTTTATAAAACAAGGTAAATTTTTTTTAATTTTTTTTTTTATTTTTACACACATATTTTGGTTTATCTTCCTTCTACAATCATTATCTGAAAATTAATGACTCAACTTCAAAGTCACCCTGTATATATATATATATATATATATATATTCTTATTCGGTAATCTAGGTATACACGAAACTGTTGTGCTTAATAATTAGATGATATTATCAGAAATATTAGCACATTATATAGATGTACAACAGCTGCTTGAAATTTTATGACAATGTTGATAATTGAGATGCTTCTCGGACTTCCATTGTTTATAAGGTTTTTACCGTTTATACCACCGGCCACGTCATCAAATCTAATAAGTAGACAAGAAAGGAGCATGTTCTCCAGTTCACCTGATGGCGATTGAAGATCACATCAAAACTGTCCTCAGGAGAAACGTCGTGACTCAAGAAAACTTTATAGACAATAAAAGTCCGAGAAAAAGCATCTCAGACGTATAACAGCTTCATTGAAACTTTGGTATTTCTAGTTAAATTATGAAGCTTATCTCTCAGGGAAAACATTTAAAACTTTTGACTAGGTATGAACCCCACGTTACCATACTATTTAAAACGGTATCATTTTAAAACAATCAATAACATGTAATAACTGCTACGCACACAGAGTAGGTAATTTTATTTGCATGGTTATCATATGTATTAGTGATAAAATTGATACACTTGAAGCAAATATTCTAAATGTAAGATTATCATATTTGAATGCCCGCTTTGAAAATCCACTTCAGTCTCGACCAATAGGAATTCTCCAGCTGTACACACCGGTATCTGTAGCGGTGTCATTCACGTCGGCGACCTTGTTGCCATATTTAATTCATGTCATTATCCGTAGTTCTCACTTTGAAAATTCAGATAAACATTAATCAAATCCAAGCGAATAACCAAATTTCTGTGTTATGTACCGCGGTTATAATATGGTTCAAGATGACACACCTGTTGATGACGTCAGTTACTCGAGTGGCTTGAACGCGATGGTTTATCCGCGGTTTTGTTGCAAGTTATTTTAGAAAAGTGCGTATATAATTTCTGATTAATTGTATTATCACTTAATAATCGGTGTTTTTTCGTCTTCTACGGAGTATGGAAAGTTTAAAAAAGATACGTTCTATATATTAATGGAAGAAATGTTTTTTCAGATTTTTTTAATGGGGAACCATGGCTTTGTAGCTATGATAACTTTCAATTCTCTAAACTTTCCGCATGTCAAAGAAATATTTATTGATTTAGCAGAAATGATAGGAAAAAAGCGATGAAAAAAAGATATTAGCATATCCGTATACAGGTGGACATCATCAAGTGAGTTCATATGGTCATATTTTAATATTCTTGTGATATATGGCTACACAGCATACCTTGTTTAGCATAGGAACTAGATTTAAAGTGTCCCCAACAACAGTAATGATTATAACTACTAAGGTGCTCTACTTTATGCTAAAACTGAGGTCAGTCTGTATCCCAAAAATGAATATGAAGTACAATAAAGATATCCAATACCCGGCAAAATTCTAACTTGTCACATTTCAGATAATAACCAGAAATATAAAACTACTCCTGAGTTGGGTAAATACCACAATTTTGCGGTGATAACTATGACATAAAACAGCTGATTCACGACGTCACGGATCTTATAACCAAACTGATAACCACCTTCGGAACGGATAGGTAAATATCAATCCAACATGGTAAATACCATTTTTATTTGGTTATTCACTTGAATTTGATTATTATTATGTGATGGCCCATGGTGTAAAATTATAGCACTGGGGGCTGTATAATGCCATGGGGGAGATATACGCTTATATCGCTCAAGATACAAAATTTTATTTTAGCTAATAACAAACAGAATCTAGATTGGCTTTTAAGATAAATTAAAAATAAATAAATGACCGTCTGTTGTATCATCGGTAGTTGCACCGTTGCCTAGAAACGAATAACTCAGGACAACTCCTGAGTCAAGTGTTCAGCATCACTTGAAGTGGAGTCGATGTAGACCGAAAAGTGAGATCTAGCTGCCGTAAAATATCTTCATAAAGTATACTTTCCGCCCGAGCAAGATAAAGTTTAAACTTCCTACCTTTCCGTATTTTTTAATGTCTCCAGTGGAAATTTAGTCGAAAATATGTATGTATTAAGAGCTCAAAGTGCTACTTCACCTCTCGGGAAATAAGAAGATGTGAAGCGGAGCGAGGCGATATGTTTTACGAGAGCGGCGTTAATAATTTGTGTTCGAATTGTAAATAATGTTTCGCTACAATCAGAGTTTAACTTTTACTTATCTAATCATTGTAAAATTGGTTCGAATTCATGGATACAAATCAAATCACACGATGACACTTGGAATTCTTACCCAAGTAGTGACCATTTTTTTCTACGTTGTCGATCTAGACCGGAAAAGCTGTTATTGGCTATTGATCCCTGGAGAACATTACTCTGCCTTTCAAACTTCAAGCTTAGCGGTTTCAGAAAAATTAATTTTTTTTCTACGCATATCGAATGAAGGAACGACGATATGGCAATAACGATTTTAGAGAAAAACAACTATTTTTGACTCATTGTTAAGATGAACGCAACTATACAAGTGATGGGGGGCAAAAACAAATGTTATTACAAGAATGAAATATTTTATATGGAACAATGTCGCCTATAAATATAACTTTTATGACGCTAAATAATAGTGAGAATGTTTAATATGCTAAAAATGGCAGATCTTACTTTTACAAAGATTTTTACGAGTTTTGAGCTCCGTTCTGAATACCTAGGAGAAATCTAGAGATCCTCTTGAAAATTTCTTAGCATGGCAACGCCGCTAATTCGGCGGGCACTTCACCAGACAGAGGCCGAATCAGCCACGTAAATAGTTCCTTTACTACTCTCCACCAATCACCCGCCTTCCATCTGTCTGGATAATGCGACAGTCAAGACATACGGAACCTTTGCTTAGCGCTTATGACTTGTATAAACAGTGAGCTCAATAGAGGAAAGCGAGTCTGTGATAGTTGCTGTAATTCAGATTAGACACACACCTCTGAATATTTTTTTGGCATTCAGCGGATAAACGTGTGGCTTGTTTGACGTGTTGGAGAGTGGATTTTAAGAATTTAGCGTAAAATATGAAGTATTCTTTGGTATTAGTGATACTTGCGTATATTTACGCAGCCCAGGCAAAGTGTACTTTGAAGAAAAATTCGATGATGGTAAGTTTTCAATTTCCATCTATTATGAACTTGCTCACCGGCTCGGTGGCCTATACATTCTAGAAGAAATCATGCTTGGTAGGAAGTTAATAGGACTTCTTTTGCTTTCAGATTCATGGGAGAACGCTGGATATACAGTAAACACCCCGGAAAAGAGTTCGGAAAGTTTGTAAGGACTGCTGGGAAGTTCTTCAACAATGAAGAGAAGGATAAAGGTAAATTTCCTGATTGCTCAATAGTTTTCAGTTTTCGTTGCCAAAAATACTACAGTAATTCAAAATACTGGAAGTTGTATTATTTTGATTATTGGCATAGTTTCATTAATAAGTAATCAAGGGAAAAATGATTAATATGCAGACTTAAAACCTTGCAATGTTAGGAATGTTTAGACGCTCTGATAATAAGTCTGAGTCTGTGTAGACCACTTTTATTATGGAGTTAAGTTCAGAGTATTTTGGATATCTGAAAATGATATGTAGTTTTATCTCAGTGGTCAGATGTTAAGGCAAAGTCCAGGATTTGATCTATTATTATTTTCATGTTGGCACTACCAGGGCCTCAATGTAGGGGCTGCAATTGACTAATTTTGTGTAATTTATGGAGAGAAAAATGTAAATACCCCATTATGGAAAATATCAATGTTTTATGCCTATAACTGTAAATTGCATTATTAGAAAATCTAGCACTGACTATTCTGTTGAATTTAATTGATCTATAATTTTTCTCTCAAGCTACCTAGGTCACCCTAGCTGAAGATCTGAATTATAACTGGTAGGGTACTTGAGAAAACATCTACTGTTTCTCCTCTAAACAAAAGATGATATCGGAAGCTACATAAAGACAAAGAA
The DNA here is from genome assembly GCA_963669975.1 of Acanthoscelides obtectus. Lineage (NCBI taxonomy): Eukaryota > Metazoa > Arthropoda > Insecta > Coleoptera > Chrysomelidae > Acanthoscelides > Acanthoscelides obtectus. The sequence goes on from CAVLJG010000008.1 coordinate 51,988,094, forward strand.
TCAAAAATGCCAGAAACATATACAGTGAAAACTTCAGAGATAAGTAAAAAACCACAAATCAAAGTTATTGGATTTTGTCAAGAATATGTAGAAGATGAGCTAATAAATACTATAGAATCACAAAATGAATCTTTTCAAGAAAATTTACATATGAGAGTAATTACAGTCAAGAAAATGAAAGCTAAATATCAAGGCAATTTTAGAAGTGGATGCTGTGACCTTTAAGTGGTTTTATGAACGAGGGTGTTATTTTTACTGTCATGTCTGTTTGCTTCTGTTTTCGAGTACAACCATTTGTTTTTGCGATGCGATAAATATAACCGGGTTTAACTACAACAAGCTAGATTCTGCACAAAATCAGGAAGATGAATTACTTGTGGATTAGAAGGACATTCAACAGAAAACTGTAGTACCTAGGATTACCTATTAATCATAGACCATTTGACAAAATTTGTGAAGTAATATGAAAGGAAAATTGAGCGTGAGAGGGAAAAAATTAGCAAATGAATAGCAACTACTAATCCCAGATTTGCAAGATGTGGCTAAATCTGTAAGTGATGAATATAACTCAATATACCAATTAAACATACAAGTGTCCTAAATAATATAGATGAAGCTCAACAGTTTTTAAGATGGAGAAAACCACTTGTACTATGTCTTACTGAAACACATGCTACAGAATACATCACGGATGGTGAATTACAAATTATTAATTATAATATCTACAGATGCAACTCCAACTCCAGACATACTAGAGGTGTAGTGATTTATGTTAACGACAAAACACAGATCAAATTATTCGATTGTAACCACTTTAGACTATGCGTACTGGTATGCACATATACAGTTCAAATTATTATGGAAACGTTATGATCTTTGTACTTTTTACCATTCACCAAACAGTGATGCGGATACATTTTTAATGTTTTTTGAAGAGAAATGCGAAGAAATGTGAAATTTTAGAACAATATAATACTTTTAGGTGATTTTAATTTAAATTATTATAGCAAAAGCATGAGAACAAGAAAATTTAAACAAAACCATAAATAACTATGGGTTCAAGCAAAAAATTGAAGAATACCAGAATAACATCATTATCAGAGACTTTGTTAGATCTTGTTATTGTAAATTTCGATTGTGAAGGGATTAAAGCTGTACATACACCTAAAGCTGGTGATCACAGTGGACAATGCTGCCCTTGCTAGGACTTTTTCTGATACAAAAATTGAAAAAATCGTTAATACTATTAAGTACGAAAAAAACTTAAACGAGAAATTGCTGGCTGCTATTGGAATTTTGGTGAAAACATGTAAAAAATATATGACAACATAATAAGAAATATAAAAACTTGTTTAGATCTTGCAACTGATAAAACAGTGATTTGCCCGACAAAAAATGCAGCCTGGTATAACAACAAAAATATTAAGGCAGCTCAAAATTTGAGAGACAAACAATACAATAAATGTATATTCGCAAAACTCTTAGGAATAAATGTGTGTATGTGATTAGAGAAGAAAAAAGAAATTCTACGATAAACAAATCGATAATAACAAGTGCGACAGTGTAAAGATGTGGAAGACTTTAAAAAGCTGCATGACTGTGTAAATCAAGTTCAATTCGAAGACAGTACCGAAACAAATTCTTTG
>CAVLJG010000008.1:51990239-52118080 GCA_963669975.1 Acanthoscelides obtectus
GTTTCTTCCTAAATCCAGCTTGAAATTTTGTTAAAATGTTATTTCGCTCAATAAATTCAATGAGCTGTCCGTAAATAATTTCTTCAAAAACTTTTTCAACATCTGGCAGAACATTTAATGGCCGCATATTGGTGTACAACTCAGAATTCTTAACTTTAGAGACAGGAGTTATGGTAGAACACTTCAGTTTTGTTGGAAATTCGCCATATTTCAACATAAAAATCATGAACATGTACCATACAAATTCGTAGAGTAATAAAATTGCGTCTAGCAACGTATACCCACTTAACATTACTGGAATCATTGATTAACGTATTTACGTATTATCTAATCCGTCCGAACGCTATGGGCTTCAAATGCCTAAAAACAAAAATGCTCACCCGTTCTCATTATTTAAACCCTAAGATGATTAATCGAAATTGTATGACTATATCTTGTAATGGAAACGTTTGCCGTTCTGAATTAATGTTTCATGCATTTTTTAATGCTTTGTATCAAACAAACAACGCGAGTTTGACCTTTGTTTTATTTTTTATTCTAGGGGGAAAATCAGACGAAAACTTGATAATTCCGATCAATGACTCGCTTAGTGGCACACTTTCCATGGACTTCGTGAGTATTCGTAAGCAACAGCGTAATTCCTTTATTCACTATTGTCTTTTCAGATGTGCGCAAAAACAACAATAATAGCGAGCCCGGAATTACAAGAAAACACATTCTGGCTGAACGGAAAAGAACAAAGCTTCAACAACAAAAGATTAACTAACTGTTTACAGGAAGGTTGGTGAACTCATTAAAAAATGTCGCTTGATTTTGAATAACAATTACAATTATGACAATGCGCGTTTTTGTAAAATATTAAGCAATTAGTAATGATGCTTAAGAGCACGCACGGAAGGAAAATTAGCAATGCTAATTAGCTATGCGACTAAAATCTTCCACAGTTTGTTTTTTAAAACTTTGTAATACCCTATGGGCCTTCGAGGCTTTCTTTTTCGGGATATAAGGTGTCGGAGTTATGATTGATTGAAAAATTGAATTTCCCACCAAAAATTATCGCAAAAAATTGTTTCATGCGTGCTTCGAAGACCCCTAATTTGACGTAAGCAAAATTGTATCTTCTAATACGAATGAGATTTTTAAATTAAAAAACGATATAATAAAGCAGTTTCAAAAGCACCTAGGTAAACATAAAAAAAATGGGGAAAAGGGCACGTCCTCTTACTCTCAACAAGCCTAACTGGGCGAGGTTCCAAAAAGTGAAAAGTCCGATTATCTCCCCTTATGCGTCAAGTCCCATTGTTAGCGATAGTATACTCGTATTTACACTCTTCCAACTCCGCTAGTTCTACACACCTTCTGTTTTTAGTAAAGCGCCTAGCTAGCAAATCCCTACCTCATCTGAACTGGAAGTTTTCCATCAAATCTGAGAACAACTTCCCGACAGCGGCAGGTCTGGCATCATCGGCAGCCGGATATGCTTGTCTAGTTTCAGCTTTGGCCAAGCTGTACGAGATAGAAGATAATGTTTCCTTCATAGCTAGGATGGGATCTGGGAGTGCTTGTAGGAGCATGTATGGTGGATGGGTATGTCTACTTCTACTCATATTGTCTTGATAATTGGCACCTATATAGATTTAAATACTATCATCCTATCCTTGTCGCTCATGTCACCATATTGAAAAATGGCACCGAAAAGTTTGTTATGTCACGCTAGGATTACTCTGCCAAGCCAATATACCGAAACGATTAATCTGGCAAAATTTACTTTATTGCATGGTACGTCTTGTATTTTATTTTATCATATAGATAACTATTTGTATGATAAAAAGAGGTGGTGGATATGTTAAAAAACTGTTTCCAAAAAGGTACAGTTTGCAAAACTACAAGACCTTCATTGTTACAGTACACAAGTGAAAAAATTACACTCATCATAAGGTATTTTATACAAGGTGTTTCCAAAATCTGGGGCAATATTCATAGACTATTTTGTCGTTTGAGGTTTTAAAAAATCGCTTCGTTTCTAAGGCGAACAACATTTTGGAAAATAGTTTTCATTAGCGTCTTATTGTACCTAGACTGTTCAAAATAAAATGAATGATGATGGATCCATTGAGTACTAAGAATTCTAGACGTAAACTCACTCCATTCTCTGAATGTTCGGGTGGAGGGTGGACTCGAGGGAACCTTGAAATTTGCGACTAGGAGATGTTTGTTTTGCTGACGCGGACGTGTCGGCTGTCTGTTCATTGGTAACCGAAATTATCCACGTCGGGATGGAGGAATACATCCCTCGTACATTAAAGGTGCCCAAACCAGGGTCTAAACGCTGGGTCGACAAATCGTGCGACACTGCACGTCAGCAGATCAAGGCATACAGAACCGTGTTACAAAACCCCACAGTAAAGCACCGACAAGCCGGAAACCGATGTCGAGTGCAGAAACACATATAACGGATCAGACCGCAATGCCAACGACCAGCACGATATAAAAATTAGGCATAGGGTAATGTCGCAGCGCAATGGCAGTCGGTATTTCTGGACGCTGGCCAAGCAGATTGAAAGGAACTTCTTGTATAGTAGCCTTCCAGCACTTTCGTGCTAGGATGGAATGATTGTAACCGACTCAAAGGCTAAGGCGGCAGTGCTTGCCAAGATCTTTGCTGCCCACTCCACCATGGGCATTAAGATACCGTCGCTTCAAAGGGTTCCCTACACTATGCGGTAAGTAACATTCATGAATAAAACCGAAAGACGAGTGCTCTTGTCGCTCGACAGCAACAAAGCTTCTGGTGCGGACTTGATTCCTGCCGTTTTAATGAAGAGGTGTGAAGCGGAGTTTGCTCCGATTCTTTTGCGTCTCTTCCAAATATCTTACGAATCCGGCACCTTCCCAGAAAACTAGAGATTTGCTCATGTCCAACCTATCTAAAAAAAAGACCTAAGACCGGCCCTTACAACTACAGGCCTATATAATAATAATAATGTTTATTTGCAACATACCGTTAAATGAAAATAGTAGCAAAATACATTTAAATGAGATATGTTACAAAAAAGGGCTGAAGGCATTTAAAAATGATACAAGTTCAGCCCTTTACCTATTACACATTCATATATGTACATAACACACACATACAACATACATACACATATATACATATATATCTACCTTAGAAAGCCTCGAATAATAGATTTAGAATAATAGAGTTATAGTACAAAAAAATTCTTTTTCATTAGTTTGGTGCTTGTGCCTCATTTACATTAATGTGCGCTGAAGTGTTTTTCAAAAATAAATTTTTTATATTTGATTTTAAACTGGTTTGGATGCAGAATTTTAAAGTCATTAGGAATTTGATTGTTAAGCCGGTAAAGGTGTATGAGAAAGATCTACAAAAAAGAGAAGTTTGATGAGGAGGAGGTGATATGTAGCCCTGAAACAGCAAATTTAAGTTATGTACATCGATGCGAAAAGTTATTCTATTGAATAAATATGCTGGTTGCTTAAAAAACATAATTTTGTGAAAAAGATTACATGCATGCAACTCACATCGACCCCGCATATTCAACCAGTTTGCACCAAGCAACTTATGTAAAACTCCTACTTACGTATACCATAAATAAATCGTAGGCAGGACTTCTGTATACGTTCAATTCTATCCATGTCAATCTTGTCTAAACAAAACCCATAAACGCTGTTACAAAAAATTAAAATGGCTGAGTACTAGTACTTTACAGAGCAATATTTTAAGTTTAACTTTTAGAGAAGCATAAGCTTTCTGGATACATTTTATTAATATGAGGCTTAAATCTTAGATATGAGTCAAATTGTATTCCCAAATTTCTCACAGCGGCAGAACAAGGTATAGATTCACTTTTTATTTTGACATGAAAAGTGGGCTCAATATTGTCTTTCAATCTGCCAAATAACATGAGTTGTGATTCGCTTGCATTAATCTGTAGACCATGATTTTCCGAAAATACAACTAATCTTTCAATATCTTGATTAATAATTGCCAATGCTTCACGTTTCTCGTTAGGATTGGAAGAAAAATAAAGCTGAGTATCGTCAGCATACAAATGTACCTGACAACTTCGGAGACATTGGGAAAGGTTTATGTATAAATACCAAACCAAAATCAGAAGTCCTATAATGGAGCCTTGTGGAACACCCGGTGGGATGACATCTTTGGAGGACATACTCGTACCTTTATCTGTTTCTACATATTGTGTTCTGTTAGTTAAATAGTGGCACATAAGCGTGCTGGCAGATTCGGAAAACCCTATATAGTGTAAAACACCAAACACAGCATTTCGTGATATAGTTTATCAAATGCCGTGGAGTACGAGTAGTCCAAGAGCACGAGAAAGGTGGTTTTTCCGGAATCTGTTGCTTTGAAGATGTCGTCAGTTATATTTAACAGTGCAGTCGCTCTGCTTTCTGTTATAAGTAAAGTGATGGAGAGGTGCATGAATCGCGGGCTTTTGGAGTAGGTACCTCGAATGTCACGGCTTGATTAGCTTCAAGCAGTACGGTTTCATACACCATCAGCGATCCACAGAGGACCTCCAGTTTACGTCTCGCAATTTTGGGGTAAACCCATCCAGTCTTATGGTGAGCTCATGTCGTTGCTTCTGATATCACGAGAGCGTTCGATTAGCTGTGGCATGCTGTCCTGTTATGCAAACTTCCGCCGTAATCTTAACGGGTTCTCCTCTTTATCCCACAATGTCAACGCGGGTGTTCTTCAGGGATCGGTCTTAGCTCCCACAATGTACCTCATACATCTCAACGACCTCCTTTCCTTTACGATTAATCCAATCCACAACTTTGCTGATGACAGCACTTTACATGCAGGACCAGCAGCGGCTTCCTCTATGACGAGACACCTGGAGTTTATCACTGCTTGGGGACGCAACAATTTTGTACAGTTTAGTGCCTCCAGAACACAGTACTGTACCTTGACGAAAAAAAGTGACTGTACCTTGATAAAGCAGTGCCCTAGCGCTAATCCGGTTCCGATGGATGACTGAGTTTTACCAAAGAGGCGTTCATTTCGGCTAGTCGGAGTCCAGATCACCACGGACTTGATCTGACACGAACACATCTAGTCAGTAGCGGCCGCTGCTGGGGAAAAGCTAGGCTAATTGTTTTAGGGCTAGAAGTACGTTTTTCTTCACATGACGGCCTCGAGTATTTCTCACTCGTTTGGGGTACTGCCCCCCCAACTACATTATCCATGCTCGATGCTGTTCAGAAGAGGGCTGTCCGACTGATCGATGACTCTTGTCTAACCGGAGTCTCGGGACCTTTTCGCACCGGCGGGCCAGCGGCGGTGCTAGCTCTCTTCTACCTGGCTACATCAATGGGCTTAACTCCTCAGAGTTTCTACTACATGATGCCGCCGCGCGATGTGCATGCTAGATAGACCTACCTGACTTCCTCCTCCCATACTAACCGTGTCGAACTCGTACATCCAGAACTGGCCGACACGATCGCTCCTTTGTCCCTAGGGTGTCGAGATTGTGGAAAATTCTACAAGAGGAGGTTTTTCCAGTTCTACTAGCCTTAGACGGTACAAAAATCGCATTGGGATCCTCATAGCAGCCGCGGTGGCCTGGCATTTAGGCTTCTGCCTGCGCGGCTGCTTTCGTGTAGAAAAAACTTCCTCCAGGTATCCACTTGTCACCATAGTCCGTTGAAGTTTTAATTACACCAGGGCTGTTGCTCTCTGAGTAAGATCCAGCAATTATCCGATTATCGACTGCTGTTGTGTAAACTAATAACTTTCGACGACCCCATAGTTCGGAGATCGAGCAGACCATTGAGCCAGGTCCTTCTTGACGTATCCAACGATTGTATGTTCCTGTTAAGCAGTTAAACACGTACTATCAACCACCAAGAAGCTGCTGGATGTAACTCAAAAAAATGCTTGACGTATTTGAAAGAAGTTTAGTATATGTCGAGGAAATTGTAGTCTCGCGCTCCAGCTATAGGTACGCTAGTTATCTTGTAGCTCTTACCGAGCACAAAATATTCTGCGAAAATTTTGCTGCCACGTATTGTTCAAAACGAAGCGTTTTTAAATTGTCATATAAATATTACAACGTGGACCTAAATAGACTAGAGTCACCTCTACAATTTTCCTCATGTTTAGGAAACATCCTGTATTTTATAAATATTTTTTTAATATTATAGGTTCTTTGGTGTAAAGGATCATCTCCTGATGGTAGGGACTCGATCGCAAAGCAAATTGCGCCAGCTTCTCATTGGCCAGAAATGAGAGTATTAATATTAGTAGTGAATGATGAAAGGAAAAAAGTACAGTTCTACTGATGCAATGAAGAGAAGTGTCCGAAACCAGTGAACTTCTTAAATACAGAGCAAACCAAATAGTTCCAAAAATGACCAAAGGTAATGTACACATATGCCTCTGAAGGTTTTAATAAATCCAAAGATTTTTGCCTAAAAAAAGCAGATAAATTGCTTACGTTTTGTATGTTCTGATGATCAATCTCACAGTTTTGTGAAACCAATAATATTTCTATTTATTTTCCAGCATGCATAGAAGCTATTCAGAAAAAAGACTTGAAATCTTTGCTGAGATCACTATGAAGGAATCCAATAGCATCCATGCAATATGTCAAGACACATATCCGCCTTGTGTTTATTTGAATGACACATCCCATACTGTTGCTAATGCCGTTCACGCTTATAATGAATTCAAATCGTCAAACAAAGTGAGTATTCTCTAATTTCTATAGAAACACCTATTTTAAACCTTCGGCGTAGAAGGGTGTTGTAAGTTTAATGTATATGACAGTGTCTCCCCCAAACTCGTATTTAGAGATGAAACTGATGAACGACGATGAGACTTCCGCAATTTTTCTCCTGAGAATTATCCAGGAAGCTATCATGTTAAATAATATAAATCCCAGAAAAGTAACAGGAGCACGCCTACTATCATAGTTGTTCAACACCCCCGTTTTCTAAATTGACCCTCTGGTTAACTAATGGTGATTTATATTTGAAGGGTGACATCTCAGCAAATTGGTTCCGACATTTCAAGTGTTTCTTTTAATTTTCAAATCAATACCTGGTTTCCATGTTAGTTTCATTATAGATGGTGTTTTGATTTTTCATGCTTCATTTTCAAATTCTAATATCAGGATCTTGTTGTTTCTTTATCGCATTGATGTGGCTCTTTTGCTCCACTATGCAGCGCTAGAGTGGTTGAAGATCAAACTTTCAAAGTAGATGGGGAAAATACATATTTAACCAACGAATTCGAATAGACTAGAAGGCCTATATGTTTACATTGCATTGTTTGTCGACAAAATTGCGTAGTTTTTGTGAATAATTCTTACTCATTTGCCTGCCAAAGTGGCAGCGTTGTATCAACATAATTATACTTTCTGGTGGAAACATCTATCTTCATTAGGCTTGTGCCGCTCCTTGCAAATAATCTAAGAAGTAGCGCATTTTGAAATCGTCTAACATCACAATTATCTGCGAAAACTAGTACTTTTAAAAAATAATACTAAAACTACAAATTTAATGACAGAGCAATCAAAAAATGACTACACTGACAAGTGCACTATGATCCTCACTGCAGACTATGAGAATAAGCAGACAAACAAATCCTTGACTTCTACTACCTAGTCTGAATTCGTAGGATTTGGCAGATTAAGACGAGTTTGAAGTGTATGTGAGGTTAGGAAAAAAATTAATTTCAATCTGACAATTCTGTCAAACTTTGTATAACCTTAGACATGACCAATCTTACCAGCAGCATCTACTTCTCGCTTTTCTCATTACCCCATGCAATTTTGTCCACGTGCCTTATTTCTATGACGTTATGAAAGATCCGTCCAGAACTATATGAAATACTTGCTAGCTAGCTCAACGCAGTCAAGTTTCTACTAGTTTCGGAAAATGTGTTTTCCTCCATTAACTGAAAGTGATAGACGGTTTCTGACTGTCGTACGCGGAGGTACCACCCGACGGATATCGTAGGCGGAGCCAGAATGTGTGCATGCACACGTGTTCCCTCGCTAGAGTCCCTGTGGCGTCCCCCTCTTTACCCTTGTATTTTCCTATAGCCCCACGGTACCCCATGGGTGTTTAGGTGGAGTATAAAAAAACTGAAGATGCAGCTTCTCAAAATTTACCGCGTGTAGCAAACAAGCAGGCATATGCCTAATTATATTTAGCCAAGTAATTAGATCTATATATAAAACACTTTAATTGTTAAGTAAACGACGAGAAAAGAGTTATGATGTAATTAGCCGTGTTTGCCTTCCACTGTTTTTTCGGTAAATAATTGAACTTTCAACGTTTTGAAAAGAAGGTAAACAATTACGCCCCGTACCATGTTGAGGTTGTAATTTATCCCACATTTTATATCCATCAAGGTTTGTTTAATGTTTAACAACTTTTAGTCATCCAATTACTCTTTGATAAATATAGCAAATATAGTGCCGTAGGCATATGTTATGTACGAACGTCAGACACACCGCATTCTTAGCGTCAATTTACAGAGTAAAAAAGTGACATTCCTATAGCGCAAATTATACTAAGTGACATATAAATCCGAACACCCAGTTTAAATGGTTTTATTTTGATAAAAGTTGGTGAATGTATTTATCTTACTGTAAATAACAAGTGAAAAAAATTTTCAGCCTTATCAGTTGGACATTCCGGTTTTTATACTGCTTTTTTTTTTAATTCACTAACGCTCTAAAATAAATATTTCAGCCGCAGTAAAGAATCAACGTTGGCGGATCTTGGTTCTTGACATCCTTTACGATCGGTTACGATGCCTAGAGTACGGAGACCTGTACGATTTCGTCAACTTAGTGAGTTTGATAGGGGCCGTATAGTGGGACTTCGGGAAGCTGGACTTTCTTTTCGGGCAATTGCTGTTAGAGTGCAAAGAAGTGTAGACACTGTGGTTAGGTGTTGTCAGGCATGGCTTCGAGAAGGCCGTACGAAAAGAGCAAGGGGCACTGGACGCCGCCGTAGAACAACAGACCGTGAAGATCGCCGCCTAAGATTATTGGCCTTAAGGGACCGTTTCTCCACTACCAGGGCCATTGCAAATGAATGGTTTGCAGAACACGGAAGACCTATTGGCATGCGAAGTGTTTACCGACGAATGAGAAGTTTTGGCTTGTTTTCATACCGGCCACACTGGGTCCTCCCTTTAACTCGAGAACACCGACGTAATCGCCTTGAGTGGTACAGACAACGCTCACTCTGGGATCAGGAATGGAACAGTATTGTCTTTAGTGACGAGTCTCGATTTTGTTTAGGCATGCACGATGGTCGTGCCAGGGTTAGAAGACGACGTGCTGAAAGAAGGAATCCACAGTTTTTTGTTGAAAGACATGTTCATCACACTGTTGGAGTTATGGTTTGGGGTGCTATAGCTTATGGTTCCAGGTCACCTTTAATCTTCATCAGAGGTAACATGAACGCGCAGCGTTATATCCACGAAGTTCTAGAACCCCATCTTTTACCCTATCTTGACACCCTGGCAGATCCAACTTTCCAACAAGATAATGCCCGACCACATGTTGCAAGAGTCACAATAGACTTCTTTCAACATAATGATGTCACATTGTTACCATGGCCACCAAGATCTCCCGACTTATCCCCAATTGAGCACGTATGGGATATGATGGGTAGGAGATTGCTCAATTTGCAACGTCCTCCTCAGACTCTGGAAGCACTTCGAGAGGAGTTGGTGGTTGCCTGGAATGAGATACCACAGGAGGACATTGACCACCTGATCAGAAGCATGCCTAGGCGCGTTGGAGAATGCGTAGCACATCAGGGTACATCCACACATTATTAAAGGTCAAAGGGCTTTAAAGCAGTGCAATCATTTTGAAATTTTTATCATTTACTTATTATGCTTCATTAAGTACTTATACAAAATTTTATTAAAATAAAACCATTTAAACTGGGTGTTCGGATTTATATGTCACTTAGTATATATGAACAGCAAAAGCGTAAGTCGAGCATCAAGCGTACTGTAAAGGTCGTCGTCACTCCACTTTTTCAAGTGCTCTTTTTCTATAGTACCGCCGGCTCCAAATAGAGCGGAGCGGCCAATTTTGGACGTTCAACTGGATGAAAATTGATACTCTACATTTCCCCGAATAATTCGGATATCAAGTGTATATCCATGAATAAATAGTTCTTGGTTGAGTTTGCATCAAATCAGACGTGATATAGCGCCGTGAATGGGGAGAACGGCATATCATAAAATCTTACTCCACATCGTCATCGCATTCCTTATAGAAACGTCGCCTCCATAGCAACTACTCTAACAGGACGTTGTCAAATTAGCGTTCTGATAAAATAAAAAAATGACCCTCAGGGTTATTACGTAAAAAACCTATATAATGCGAAAAACCTATAAAATGTCAACTTGTTGATTAAGTAGGCTAGTATGCAAATACCTCATTCCACGCTTGCTACAAGTGAGGATGAACTGAACGACAGCTAGTTTCAAGTTGAAATCTTGTTGGAAAACCTAAATAATGTCGAAAAAACTTACCTTTTTAGGATTCGTAATATGTATACGCTTTTGCTGTTCATATATACTAAGTGACATATAAATCCGAACACCCAGTTTAAATGGTTTTATTTTAATAAAATTTTGTATAAGTACTTAATGAAGCATAATAAGTAAATGATAAAAATTTCAAAATGATTGCACTGCTTTAAAGCCCTTTGACCTTTAATAATGTGTGGATGCACCCTGATGTGCTACGCATTCTCCAACGCGCCTAGGCATGCTTCTGATCAGGTGGTCAATGTCCTCCTGTGGTATCTCATTCCAGACAACCACCAACTCCTCTCGAAGTGCTTCTAGAGTCTGAGGAGGACGTTGCAAATTGAGCAATCTCCTACCCATCATATCCCACACGTGCTCAATTGGGGATAAGTCGGGAGATCTTGGTGGCCATGGTAACAATGTGACATCATTATGTTGAAAGAAGTCTATTGTGACTCTTGCAACATGTGGTCGGGCATTATCTTGTTGGAAAGTTGGATCTGCCAGGGTGTCAATATAGGGTAAAAGACGGGGTTCTAGAACTTCGTGGATATAACGCTGCGCGTTCATGTTACCTCTGATGAAGATTAAAGGTGACCTGGAACCATAAGCTATAGCACCCCAAACCATAACTCCAACAGTGTGATGAACATGTCTTTCAACAAAAAACTGTGGATTCCTCCTTTCACCACGTCGCCTTCTAACCCTGGCACGACCATCGTGCATGCCTAAACAAAATCGAGACTCGTTACTAAAGACAATACTGTTCCATTCCTGATCCCAGAGTGACCGTTGTCTGCACCACTCAAGGCGATTACGTCGGTGTTCTCGAGTTAAAGGGAGGACCCAGTGTGGTCGGTATGAAAACAAGCCAAAACTTCTCATTCGTCGGTAAACACTTCGCATGCCAATAGGTCTTCCGTGTTCTGCAAACCATTTATTTGCAATGGACCTGGTAGTAGAGAAACGGTCCCTTAAGGCCAATAATCTTAGGCGGCGATCTTCACGGTCTGTTGTTCTACGGCGGCGTCCAGTGCCCCTTGCTCTTTGCGTACGGCCTTCTCGAAGTCATGCCTGACAACACCTAACCACAGTGTCTACACTTCTTTGCACTCTAACTGCAATTGCCCGAAAAGAAAGTCCAGCTTCCCGAAGTCCCACTATACGGCCCCTATCAAACTCACTAAGTTGACGAAATCGTACAGGTCTCCGCACTCTAGGCATCGTAACCGATCGTAAAGGATGTCAAGATCCAAAATCCGCCAACGTTGCGGCTGAAATATTCATTTTTAGAACGTTAGTGAATTAAAAAAAAGCAGTATAAAAACCGGAATGTCCAACTGATAAGGCTGAAAATTTTTTCACTTGTTATTTACAGTAAGATAAATACATTCACCAACTTTTATTAAAATAAAACCATTTAAACTGGGTGTTCGGATTTATATGTCACTTCTATATATCAAGCAGCTTTAACATTGTATGCATTCATTTGACAGAATTTACATTAAATATAAAATATATTGTTATAGAATTGATTTTAACTCTTTTTCAGGTGGCATATACATATGATGCAGGCCCCAATGCAGTCTTGTACTTATTAGATTCGAGTGTAGACGAGTTCATGTCAGTTATAAATTATCTTTTCCCACCTCAAGATACTGCAGAGTATTATAAGGGTTTGCCTCTGTCATCCAATCAGTTGTCACAGGTAAGAAATATTAATCTGCTATGGAATGTCAATGTGGGGTGGAAAGTTTACTTTCTCTTAATTTGCATTATGACCTTAGATCTTTAATTCGATTATTCACTTTATCTTTACCAGGTTTTAGCCAAGTTTTAATTATATCCATTTGCTTTCAGGATTTAAAAATGGCACTGAACATCCCTGTTCAAGAGCCAGGATGTCTCAAATATATCATCCATACAAAAATTGGAGAAGGTCCTAAAATTCTGACTGATCCTCAACAACATTTATTGTGAAAAACTGGATATATCTTGTTTTGGCCAATGTAATAATTCAATAATATGGTTGAATATAGATAATCTAAAGCATCTGTCATAGCAGGATCTAAACATATTTTGTAATCTGGTGGTTAAAATCAATAAAATACATTTTGAACAAATTAATAACAATTTATTGACCACAGACACATTTTATGACCATAAAGCTATATCATTTGAAACTTATACTATTGAAGGTTACCAGGTTGATTCTTCTGTAAAGAAAGTCAAAGTATTAGTATGCTGATATAGTAAATTACATCTTCAATAGTAACACACATTGTTAGTGTTATTGGAACAGTTAGCAGAACATAAATAAAGTCATCAGATATTCACACAAAGAGGTAGGTTATGTCAGTTATGTTTAGCAAAGCACCACAAACATAGGATGCAATTTCAAAAAGTTGAGTTTAGAAAATATGTTCACAGCTGTCCTGGTTGTCTTTGTGTAAGGATGGGTATACTTAAACTGCAGTGAACTACATATATTGTTATAAAGTACACAAAACCAAATATCACAATAGAAACCAATAACTTACTTAATCACGAGCATCTGTAACATCAAAGCTCAATGAATATGTGATTTTAATATTTGGTCATATTACAAAGAAAATATAAATGTTTAACCCATTCAAGGGCCTCATACACTTGATATAATAATTATGGACCTGACAAAAATGTATAAGCTGACGCTTCATAATTATTTTCTAATTCAAATATTTATTTAGTTATTCATATTGTGGAAGCCTTGAATTTCAAACTAATTCTGTAATACTTGTATAAAATTTATATCAATTTAATTTGACACCTCTAATTATATATATATATATATATATATATATATATATATATATATATATATATATATATTATGTAACATGTGATATCTTTGGCTTATATATAAGCAAATATTGCTTCTGTATACTGTGCGAATCAATTATGGTTGAGATCAGTTGGGTTTCAATGTCTAAGAGAGGGAAGAATGCAACACACATTCTAGAAAAAGTGTGAACAAGTGATCATGATCTTACCTGGCAATGATAGATAGGAAGATCACAGGCACTCTTTCTAACATATATACTGCATGCTTCTCTCCAGTACACATTGAGACTTGGCGGACCTCAACCATAATTGATTTATATGGTACATTCAAAATATGTATATCTTAGAAAAGGAATAGTTTAGGAGATGCAGGATAATATCTTTTTAAACTCTATTATATTCTCTCTATTAAATGAAGTTTTCTGTCTGATAATAGGTATCTAATTGATAGTTGTATTCGCCATATTTTTGGGACATACAAGGACCAAAAGTAATTATATCTATACTACTTAAAAAAAGGGGTGCTACTCTTTAGGCCTTCAATTAACGTAATACGTTAATGCTGGCAATGATACCAATAATTTATAAGGAAGAAAAGGTAGTACTTACTGATGGGCTTTCCATTCTCCCACTTTGTGACTTTAATGTGGGTATCAGCTCGCTTCATTGCCTCTGCCCTGATGTCAGATTTTAAGGCTTGCCTCAACATTTTAGCGGCAATATTGGAATAGTTGATGTAGCTGAGTACCAGAAAATATCAACATGAATACAAAAAAAATCGATAAGAGGCTGATAAGGAGATATAGAGCTTCGAACATAACCTATTCTAATATGATGCGGGGAAGCAAGAGAATATTAGTGAGTTGTACTTACTTGAGACCTGCTGCTCTCCAAGCACTCATTTTCTACAGTTTTGATCTAAAATTGAATCTTTTTTAAAAAATGTGAGCAGCTTAACTCAACACTCAACAGAACTTCAACCGGTTACGTAAATCTTACACTGTTGCCACACCCGCACTGCACTAGTAGCTGCTACTGCACTGCTTCTTCAATATCTTCAACATCCTTGTCTAACAAAAATTGGATTCCTTATTTTGTTTAGCAAGAACTTTTTGACTCATCACTATTGTAGTACTATAAATTATTACAATATAATGATAATTATAATAACATTAAGAAATAATAGTACGTCAGAAAATTAATACCATTTATGGCCTTGAATATGTAACCAGTATTGCAACTTCGTAAGACTGGTTGCAAATGTTGACAGCTCCAAATGAAACATTTTTATTTTTAGTAGACACTTTTTTGTCTTATCGTTTTAAACTACACTAATTTATTGTGCATATACAATTTCCATACAGTGCACACAATTATAATGGATATGAGCTCTAATATTTGAAGTATAAACAAGGATAATCTTTCTTATTTTACGTGTGTACGTTATTAGTTGTGCAAACGTAGTGATCAGTTGAAACAAAATATTTGATATCTCTATGAAGATAATAGGCACCTTTTGAAGGTGATTTAATTGAAGTGGAATGACTGCATCTACTATCAATAACATTTAGATGCTGTTTTCGACCAGCGTTAAGAAAAAGTAGCTGAAAAAAATATGAAATTCGCAGAACATTTAGCTGCTCATATTACACCAGAATGGAGGAAACAATACATAAATTACGAGGTGAGTACTGCTTCTTCATTATGACAAGAGATGTATCTCAAACCAAAGATGTTTCCAATCTTTGAAAAACCATTTTATTTTATTAGGTTAACTCTCTGTCAGTCTCATGTGATTGTTCCTCTCATGTTGACATCAGTCTGTCAGTGTAACAAACATGATAGGCTAAAAGTTACCATGAAGTGACCCCTTTTTTGAAAAATCTTGAAGCAATGATTAAATAGTATTTAGTTACACAGGGACGGACTAGACCGCTCGCGCAACCAGGAAAATTTTTAGAGCATATCAACTGACAACTGAAGATACTCATTTATTTGAATATCTAGATTATCGAAAAAAGAAAGAAACAGTATCAAGAGACATACACGGCTAGCATCAATTTTAGAGAACAGTTAATAAGGACCTTTTTTGTTCAGAATGACCAAAAAACTAAGCAGAAGGAACTAACAAATTTTTTGAAATTTGAATAAAAAATGTTTGTATAATGCAATGCTGGGCCTGGCAACATGCAAATTCGTTAAAAGGGGCCCTTTTTGGTTAAGATTATGCAAAAAAAAAACAGAAGAAGAATATTTTTCCGAGTAGACACGTAGATCCTTCCTGAACTACCTCTAGAGTTTTTAGAAAATTGGTCAGGAATGGTCAGAAATTTTCAGAGAAAAACGTTAAATCATTGTGAAAGTCAGAAAAACCCCAAATTTTGATTGTTCTCTTTTTCTTACAAAAATATTACAAGTACAGAGGGTTTAAAATTTGAAAAACAGAAAAAGAAGGGTATGCTTCAAAATACAAATATGTCTCAATATTGCAAATAAACTCAGGAAAACTGGTTCCTTTTTCCTCAATTTTATTTTGGGCTGTCCTGGCCTTCTACTTTGCCCCCCTTGATGTTGTTTATACAAACAGCCTTTGTATGAGATAAGCAAACCTATGTTGCTTGTGATGGATATGTATAAGAAAATCATCTGAATACAGTGGTGGCTCATTGTCAATCAACTCACTCCCTTCTGAAAATGCCTTAAACCACTGAAAAACCTGAGAATCCTTTCATTTTTAGAACACAATAGGAAAAACTATTTAACAAAAAAAATTGCTATGGACAACCAAATGCTCGAGCGAGTTCAAACTTCTACTGGAGGAGGATTACATGTTCCCCTATCTCCCCGCCAAGTCCGGGGCGTCCAGTGTTGGCAGATCGAACGCTACATTGCCACCCTCATCACTTAACTTACAGACCTCTATGTGGTACAAGAAAAGTTTGCTTAGTTTTATAGAAACTATACCCTGTGCAAACGACATGCCCGACTTTAAAACATCCTGTATATAATGGCAACAATCATTCCAGGAAATGAAAGCTATGCTTTATATGGCTGTGGAAGAGGCGCCTTCAGCAGAAAGTGTGGAGCCGGAGATCCTGCAACGTCACTTCGCCAACTTCGACGAGCAGTTTTTCCAATACTGCGACAAAGAACTAAAAAAGATCAACACATTTTACGCTGAAAAGTTAGCAGAGGCGCACAGAAAGTTCGCGAACTTATACAGCGAACTCAAAGATTCGTTGATGAACAACATGGGTACACAAAAGAAGCACGCTGTTGGCGAAAAGAAGATTCCATCGAGGAAGTTGCAAGAATTGAAGTTGGCATTCAGTGAGTTCTATCTCAGCCTTATTTTGCTGCAGAATTACCAGACGTTGAATTATACTGGCTTTAGGAAGATTCTCAAGAAACATGATAAGGTGAGAAAATATTCTAATAGTCAATACTTGCTACCGATTTAAGTGTATATTACCAACAAACTTCGATCCTGATGCTCCCTCTTTTGGGCATAGTTGAAATGTCCCCTCTTTCAGCCCCAGAAGTTAGGGATCGAATCCCCATGCCGAGGTTGTAGTCTCTTCTTGTCAATTTTGGGACAATAACGCACTGAGTTCACTTTCTGTGGCAAAAATAACACTGAAATAAGACAAATCAACTCCTCAGCCTAACCTTGTCGTACGCGACTCTGGTGATAATACCAAAATTTGACTTGGTTGAAACAACTTTCTCCTTCAACGTCCCAATAAAAGATAAAGTTAAATCTTTTGGCTCCAAACGGCTTATTCTAATCAGTTTTAGCCGTGATAAACTCGAAATTACTTGAAAATATGATATTTCAGGAACCTCATTGTTACTTCCCGCGCATACTGACAAAAAATTAAGTATTGTAAAAAATCTCGTTAATGAGATGTTTTTTGGATATTATATGACATTCAAATCACGAAAAACCAACTCATTCATTTCCGTCGGTCAGTCTGTCGGCTAATCCTTGGGCCCGTCTATAAGTTGGAAAGTGCCGCTCGGATTTGAATGAAATTTTTACTCAAGCTTACTACTGTACCAAGGACAAAAAGGCTTTGTAGTTTTTGAAGATCGGTCCAGTGGCATTGGAGCTACGAACCGAAAAACGGAAAAATTAAAATAAACATTGTAAAGGTTAAAAATTGGGTGGTGGAGGGTATATCTCAATTTTTTATGTTGGCATATTTACACGCTTCCAGCTTTGGCAATTCTACGCACCTATTAAATATATTTCACACATAATAGATTTCACCATTACATTTACCCTTAAAACTTCGATACGCATCCCTGCTTCTGCTATGTCGTTTCAAAGACGGGCGTGACGGTGTTGATAACTGTCCTGGAATTACTGACTCGTCATGCGGTCAGGTAACGGGGAAAGGCGACGTTGCCAGATGAATGGTGCAGGGAAATAATGTCTATGGATTAATTGTATGCGCCTGTTTGATTGACTTGATCCGTTTAATTTCTCTGTTATACATGTTCGTAGCGCATTTTTTTTCTCAGATTCTTACTTGTGATGACCATAATCCAATCATGAACTGACGACGGCGTTGCGTGGAAGTGCAGGGGCAACCTACTGCACGGCATTTTCGAATGTTTTTCAGGTTGTAGGTCTCTTCAGTCATACCAAAGTTTATATGGAACTGTAATAATTATCATTTTTTTATCTGAATTACTTTGAAGTGAGAAGCGCCAAGTCAGTCTACTTGATATCTTCAACCGATTTTTTGCTAATTCTATATCTTTGTAGTTGCTGAATTCAAATTTTGGAGCAAAATGGAGGGAAGAGCACGTGGAAACATCGCACTTTTTCACAAATAAAGACATCGATAAGCTAATCAAAGACACTGAAGATGCTGTGACTAATGAACTGGAAGGTGGTGATAGGCCTAAAGCGATGAAAAGACTTAGAGTTCCGCCATTAGGAGAGCAACAGTCCCCTTGGACTACTTTTAAAGTCGGACTTTTCTCTGGATCTTTTATTGTACTACTTATAGCTGTTGTTTTATCTGGTAAGCCATAATTTTGTTTTTGCTTTATACACTATCTTTAACATTGTATATCACTTGATTAGGACAGGACCTTTGCCTTTATGTCAAAGTACGTTAGTACCGTACAGTTTGTTATTCGAGAAAACAGAAAGTACGCGATTCAAGGTTTTCACACTGTGCGCCGCGGCCTAAAGCGTTTACCGTCTTGCTCAGCTTTATAGTCGCATAACAAATGACGGCTTATTTGATCTCACGTGATTTGAAGGGAAGGATCCTTTATCTTTATCAAGGTCGTACAACAACTATGCTTTTTATGGAAGATACAATCTTCAGATAGTGCATAACTGACATTGCTGTTACAGCCATATTCCATGAAGGATCCACAGAAAATTTGAAAGTTGCCTTCAGGTTATACAGAGGCCCTCTACTATTCATAGAGTTCCTATTTCTCATAGGTGTCAATGTATATGGTTGGAGATCATCAGGTAAGCAATTTTTTGTGACCACACCACGCCCTAAATGAAAACAAAAATGTTCACAAACTCGTATCGTTTTATAGGTGTTAACCATGTATTGATTTTCGAACTGGACCCCAGAAATCATCTTTCTGAGCAACACCTGATGGAACTTGCAGCAATATTTGGTGTAGTATGGACTTTAAGTATCTTGAACTTCTTGTACAGTGCAAGTCTGAGCATTCCGCCTTACGTGAGCCCTCTGGCATTAGTTATTGTGATGTTGGCCTTTTTATTCAACCCATTGAAGGTGTTTAGACACGATGCAAGGTTCTGGTTTTTACGAATATGTGTGAGTACGTTTTAAACAAAATCAATATAAACTACAAATAAAACTGAGTTGAAGTTACATGTTAGTTTTTGAGGTATACCTGTACAGGTTATCTGTAGTCAGATAACATGCTGTCACATAATAGTTAATATTAAAATAATAAATTGTATTTTAGGGTAGAATGTTTGGTGCACCCTTTTTTCATGTGGGCTTTGCTGATTTCTGGCTGGCAGATCAACTGAATAGTTTTGTGACAGCCTTGTTAGATTTTCAGTTTTTGGTATGTTTTTACCTCACTAATGGCAACTGGTTGGAGGCAGGAGGTAAATATATTATTTAAGATTTAAGAAATTTCAAACATAAAATTGTAATTAGTTCTCGAGTTTGAGTTATACATATAATGTTTGCCACAAGTCAACCTTCCTATTTATAAACTTGCATCATTAGCCTGTATGGTTAGCTTAAATTCAAGCGACACTTGTTGGGAACATTTTAAATAGTGTATTTTTTGTAGATACGTCAATGTGCATGGAGAAAAATTTCATTATCAGACCAATTGTAAACTGTATCCCTGCTTGGCTGCGATTTGCCCAGTGTTTGAGGAGATATTATGATACGAGAGAAGCTTTTCCACATTTGGTTAATGCTGGAAAATATGCATCAACATTTTTCGTTGTGATCTTTGGAACATTGCGAGCCGTTTACAAAGGTAGGACTAGCGTTATATCGGTAGAAAATTAATATATGTAAAATTCTTATATAATAATAATTATTAATGAACAAAATAATAGTTCATATTATTGGAATTTCCACGCAAAAAATACATTTTTCTATTTCCAGATGATTATAAATCATTTGCTGACAATCCATATGTTTTTCTGTGGATTGTTGCGCAGATAATCAGTTCTTCATACGCCTATACGTGGGACATAAAAATGGACTGGGGTTTGCTAGACAAATCAGCTGGAGAGAATAAGTTCTTGAGGGAAGAGATAGTTTACTCTTCTACGGTAAGATCGATATACAGTCACTTCTTAATAAACTGTTGTGCATTTATTGTGTATGTGATGTGAATACGTAAAAGACGTAATTTGCAACTAGAGAAAAATAAAGATAGTACAAAATAGTTTGCTAGCAAATACCCTCTTGTAGCTCAGTACTGAAAATTTCTTAATTTCTTCTTTGACTTATTTGAGCATACAGATACTATTAGAAACTGTTCTGCTAAACAAACACACAATAAATGGGGAACAAAGAAAATCGGGTTAGTTCACCCGAAAAGGAAAGTAGCTCAATAGGTTCAGACTGTTCTGTGGTGTAGCTAGAACGCAGAAAAAGCAACTCATAAAAGAGAGAACCAAGAAAGAATACCAAGGAATGAAACGACTAGTCAGACTCAGGGCCGTATGCTCCGCTGTTCGATTTTCGTCCGCCGGCGCGCATGACGTCAGGCGGAGAATGATTATCATTTGGGTTGATATGGATAACGTGCATATTTTCACCTACAGGCCAAACGGCTGGACAGATTTTGACATATGAGGTGTCGTTGGATTCGTGTTACCGGTGCGAGTGACACTAGCTACATTGAAATTCTATAAAAAACAAAATGGTGGATTTTAATAAAAGATTTCAACCTTGTAGTTCCTACTTCATAGGCTACAGATCAAACGGCTTGATAGATTTTCACATATGAGGTGTCGTTGGATTCGTCTTAGCGGTGTGAGTGACACTAGTTTCAATAAAATTTTATACAAAACAAAATGGTGGATTTTAATACCTATATTTTAGTATGTTCTGTGGAGCAGAATTAACAATGTTGATGTCATAATACTGTACTACATTTATCCTTATTCCACAGAACATTCTAAGTACATGTAATTGTGAAAATTTACGCAACTCGAAAAGTAGAAAAATGGAGTTATCTTCTTTTTGCAGTAAGGTGGTGGTATAACAATAAATGGAAATGACTTAGTCTAAGCAACATTTTTTTTCCATTTCCTTTTACGATTTTTCTGGTCTTTCAAACTTCTATTCAGTTCTTTGATCCGGAAGAACATCCTTGACCTAAAAAACAGTTTTTAACTTTTTCAGGGCAGTCAATGTTGCTGCTCTTCAACAGAAGTTGACCTATAAAATTTTGCTTTTTTGTCACTATTCCGTCCCCATTGAATGTAGTGAATACCTTGTTCAGCTTCTCAATTTGATTCATGAAAGTTGCGGATGGTTTTGATAATCCACCCTCACTAAGATGGTCTATCCATGAATAAGTTTCATTTGAGGAACTTTTCAACCTCTCATCCTGCAATTTATTGCAAACAAAGCCGGACAAATTTTCCAGCCCGTCATACTCGAGCTCATCTATTTCTTCCACTAAAACTTGCTCGGTATAGTCAGCTGATACTTCAGGTGCATTCAGTTTATTCTCGTTAATGATGCGGTTAGTGGTTAGTGGAATGTCTGGAGTATCCTCTGACTCTACGCTGCAATAGGTACTCTGAGTATGCGCCTTCGTTTCGCCCCAACGTATATGACCATCTTTTGCCCAAATTACTCCGAAAAAGTTTTCTATCACATCTTGATTAAGACGTCTTGTTAACAGGTATTGGACGCTGAAGCGTCGTTTCAGATCCTCTAGAGAATTTTCTAGCAAACCCTAGCGCTTTTTACATTGACTTTGTCTTATCTTTTTGTAAGATGTAGCCATTTTTTTTGCTGATGTTTGGGTCTTGAGGAAAACTGTGGAACTTCATGTCTTTGCAAAGATTCCGTTTAGATTGATTGTCGGAATTACATCCCACAACAGCACACCGCAGTTTTATCAATTTATCAACCACACAGGGTATATAAGGTGTTTATAACTAATACTACAAGTCACAAAACCACCAACAAATCGCACTATATAGTATTAACCACGATACACGTGAACTGCAGTAACGTTACGACAATCCAGCCGCTGATAACCACGAGCCGATAACTCTCCGGGTGACGTCACGAAGTTCCGCCCACATGCGCAATATCCTATCTGTATCTGTATCGTGAGTCAGACCAGATACAGAGAAAAAAGTTCATACAAGAACAGGAGCATTAGATTTCATGGCCACAGTGGTTCTTCAAAAAAAAGTAAAGGATATGTGCCATTTCCGCAAAGACCGTGAATAAACCCCAATGCACCTACTTTGGCATTGCGAGGGCCTGTAATGGCTAAGGTTTCAGATATTTTGCATCCCCTATAAAAGGGGAATGCTGCAAGCCAAGCCCTTTCGTTCGTCCGACCACAGATGGCCAACCATTGACAGCTTTTTCGTCCGATCTCCAGCATGGTGTATATTTAGTCTAGGTGGATAGCTTTCGTTCGTTGTCCATCGAGACAAAGCCTGCACCATACTGAAGAGTTGGTAAATAGCACGAAATAGCTGTTCATATATTACCAGATCTACATAAGTCGCAATATTGGTTGATTTGTGTTGTATCAACCCATACACTATCATCTCCACTCACCAATCATTATTGTAGACATCTTAACACCAGCAATCTCATTGTTGCAGTGTTTCTATTACTTTGCAATAATCGAAGACTTCATGTTGCGATTCATCTGGGTGCTATCCGTGTACCTGACAGAAGCGGGATACATCGGCAGCGATATAATGACCTCCGTATTAGCTCCTCTGGAGGTCTTCCGCAGGTTCGTGTGGAACTTCTTCCGATTGGAGAACGAACATTTGAACAACTGCGGTAAGTTCAGAGCCGTGAGGGACATTTCGGTAGCTCCAATCGACTCCTCGGATCAGATGCAGATCATTAGGATGATGGATGAAGAAGATGGCGTTGTGAATAGAGGAAAGAAGAAGCAACCAAAAAAGAAAGAAGAGAAGAGGCCTTTGCTGACTGATGAAGCCATAACTTTCAAGACTGTACCTATCACCATACAATCGTGATTCGAGTAAGCCATCGAATTTTTTACAGAGTATGTTTCTGAGTGATCAAAGAAATTTGTTCCTATCGTATATTATACAGGGCATTTCAGTATTCTGTGTTATTCTAAAATTTACGTCCTGATCCAAACAGGGGATTCAAAATTTAGAGAGGATAGAGGGAGCCCTATGACTAATTTATAATACTGGCATTTCACTAATACAGCCTTTTGTAATACAGTATATATCCGCCATGCTTAAATGTTAATTGTCTAAGCACATTGATGTTGCTTCAATGTAGTATGCAATTTATGTTACCGCAAATTCAGGAGAATGTGAACATTCACTGATACATATCACTATTCACGGAATAATTTTTTATATACGTATATGCCATACATGCGCCAGAAATATTATTGAAATATGAATATCTACTTATAAACAATAAAACAATCTAAATCACTTTAACACTATTGTAACATTAATGTTGTGAGGGCTTTGATTTGACTTCGGAACCGAATATATTCCATGTATACACGCACATAAGTCAGTTATTGCCATCAGTATGTTACGTCTTACATTACACAACTTCAGCATCATATATTGTAAATGACTACACTGGCTCCCCTAGTGGCGCATCTTGACGTCTGTCTCGATACCCCGTCTCCCGGTTTACCAAAAGGTACACCTCTGGACGAGCAGCTCTGAGCCAATGTTGCCGTTCACACTGATTCACACTGCTTGAGTTATATGTTGTAACACACATCATACATAATCTATTTGGATGTTGGGATATTTCATTCACGTACGCTTCGGTTTATATCAGAGCTTAGTTAAAAACCGTGAAATTCTTGATAAGTTATAACATTTAGTTAGTCTTTGGAATGTCAAATTATTGGGTTATTAGGGATGCTGGTCACACTTGAAAGACCAGTCAAAGTGGTGCATTCTGCCAAATTCTTGAATCAATCCACTAATTGACCTGTCAATCCCAAGCGCTCCCTGCGATCAGAACTTTGTTTACAATATATATATATATATATATATATATATATATATATATATATATATATATATATATATATGAGACTCTTTTGAAACGGCCAACCTATATTCGAGAAATGTTTATGTACTTACTGTGTAATGGTTCTCTTGACAACGACCAAATATGCTACGTATCAGGTATTTAGTAAAATATCTGTGTAAGGAGTTTGTAATAATAGGTAAATTTTTAATACGTTACTTTTGCCGTTGAAAATTCGTCTGTGGAATGCAAAGCTGTTATGTCGCAATGTTTTCCTTTTTGAGGCAAGTAATGATATTTGTATCTGCAGAAATATCATAGATCTCATAA
Source organism: Acanthoscelides obtectus (assembly GCA_963669975.1). Lineage (NCBI taxonomy): Eukaryota > Metazoa > Arthropoda > Insecta > Coleoptera > Chrysomelidae > Acanthoscelides > Acanthoscelides obtectus. The sequence goes on from CAVLJG010000008.1 coordinate 52,014,693, forward strand.
TATAAAAAACACTATGCCAACACAAGAAACAACAATCTATAGAGATATATTAGTACATATAAGTTACATTCAACAATCCAAATAAAGTTTGTGCATAAAAAGTTTTGCATTTGGGCGACTTGATATTACCCATGATGTAGTTATATATTATACATAATTTGTATCTCCCATGTTAGAATTTTTGTTATTCTAATGTAATGTAGAGATGTCCCCTTTTATACCATGTATAATGTTATATACCTTTCCTATTATATTTTGTATATTCGATTTATTTATATACATTCCTACAGGAAATAGTGCATAAGAAAAACGCAGCATGTATTTTATGAAAACAGTATATATTTTAAAAATAAAATGTTTTATACATATAAATACTTTTTCATTTGGAATCAAAATGATATCACCACTAAGCGTTTGCACACAGAAACGAAAATGCACTATATACTTATATGTACACGAGTTTATTTTGGCTCACAGGCAGAGCGAATTTTTTATGAAGACTACGTCAAGCGTTACTCAAAAAGTATATGAGATTATATCATGGGCGACCAGTAAAATACATTTCGCGCTAAATATCTCGTTTACATGACGAAGGTAGAAATACTATAGTGCAAAATTCGTCATCTTAATGAGCAACTAAAAATATATACAATATTCACTAGTATAAGGTAAAGCCCATTTCAACACATCTTCCATACTTTGATAAAGTAATCTCAAAGCATATTAAAAAATGTACGACCTACAATGTAACCATAAAAAACATGAAATAAAGTCTTGGATTTTACAGATCCAGGCCTTTTCCTAAGCCAGCCCAGTGATCTGGGACCTCCAAGAAATACCTGTGCATGGCTTCGATGAACCTTTTCTGGTAATCATCAGGTGATATTATTGTTGGCAGTTTACCTTGTCCACCCAGTAAACCACTCTTTTTCACAATCGTCTCTATCTTTTTGTCCCACGTGAACGTTCTTATATAATCTACAAAGATTCGATACAGTGCACTATAAATAGTTGGTAATACCTAATACTACTTGAAATTTCGATAACACACAAATAAAAATACATAACATATGAAACTTATCCTGTGGTTTAAATGTCGATAACCCCTCATGCTTGTCTGCCAGGTGACAGTTTATTTATTTTTTCTTTTCAGTATCACATTCCTATACAGTGTGATCCTACAATATTCTAAAAGTCGCCTAACATGCTGAGATGCGCGAAAACTGAATTTTAAGATGGCACCACGCAAAATCAGCATAGCTCAGGACCGCGCCTGGAGAAGGCATTCTTGTTCCAAAAAGGGACATCTTGGGGCTACCAACCACAACTAGTACACTTTGTATACTATACGTAAGAAGTTCAGAAAGACTTGAAGGTGTTCGCAAAAAATTTGTCAAACTGTCCTCGAAACAACTAGCACACTAAGATCCCTACTGTGCCCCACAAAACCTACCAATGAAAATGAAGACACAAAAAATTAAATATATAAAATAGACAGTGACTGCGGTAAATTCTACATCAGTGAAACATCAAGACTGGTTAAATCTAGAATAAAAGAATGAAGGGAGAAACCTCAAAATCGGCACTTATCGAACATGTATGGGAAAGTCTCAATACTACATAAAGAGGATAACAATTACAAAAAGGAAGATAAAGGAATCAGCCAATATGAAATTAAACAAAAATTGTCTTTCTAGTTCTTCTGTGGACTATGACCCAATTTGGTTGATTAATTGAAACGCGCAGATGTTATTTAGATGTCGAAGTAGTATTTCATATACATATAGTCTCGTGCTCGCTCGTCGTTTTGGAGGGCTGGACGTCCCTTTTTGGGAAAGGGAATGTCTATCCCAGGCGGTCCTAGGATATGCTGGTCTTGCGTGGTGCCGTCTTAAGATTTGGAATAAAGATTTCGTGCAATCTTTGAATGTTACTGGATTTTCAAACTAGTCTTGTAACACACTGCATAGGAATTTGATAATGAAAATAGAAAACAAATAAACTGTCACCTGGAAGACAGATAAATAAAATCTGAAGATACTGAAGAAAATCACCTCTGTGATTGAAACATTTACAGTAGAGAAGATTCTGTCAATACATCTGATTTTATTGGCTAGACAAGCGTGGGGGATTACGTTTCAACATCTTGCAAATCGATTATTTGCAGTGATCAAAAATCGAGTTGAAAAAACATTTGTCGAAAAAATTTAACGTATCTAAATGCCGTAGAGAAAAATCACAGACTTGCTTAGGCTTAAACGAGAAAGTGCACTATTAAACAATGTCTTGCTGACGTCAGAGGTAAATTTGAAGGCATTTTTTGTTCCATGACGCCCATTTTTACTACCTGCATAGCAGACTACAAGTAGACTAGCTAAGACAAATTTATAAATTTTTTCAATAAAAAGTTCCTGGTAAGCGATAGCACAGTCTCAACTAGAATACTGCAAGTTTACTCACCTATGATTCCAAGCACAAGCTCCTTATTTTGCTCATCTAGGCCAACCAGCAAAGAGTAATCCATTACAGTTTGAGTTGCCAAAAACTCTGTATCGTTTTGTATGGCAGACATCAATACAGACTTGGAATGTGGTAAGATGTATAAAGGCGAGTCACACGTTACTAAAAAATAAAAACGAAAGAAATGGGTTTCTACATTCTGGGGGATACTATTTTTTGTCCTACTCACACTTCAACAAATTTTCATCCAAAAGCACAATTTCTCCCTCCTGATTATCAGGTACGACCAACCTATTTCTAACGGATCCTTTAAGATCAAACTTCTGTTTCACTGTCCTGTTATAGAACAGATTTTCCATTACTAATAGGTTACTTCTATGAGGCACATTATTATTGTTTTTGAAAACAATTTGGTAAATCCCCACTATTTTTCCCAATAATGTTGGTTGTCTAGTCGTGAAACATTTGTTCATGTAGACGAAATAATTGGCAGCATTTTCCAAAAATAGCTGAACTTCATTCTTAGACATGTCTTTCAATATGAAGCGGTCGTCTGTAAAAATAGTGATCATAAGAAATGTGCAAATGCAAACTACTGCCTTAAGTGTCCAGACAGTTGAGAAACTGAAAAATGAAGTTTCAGATTTTTTCTTTTGGTCTTGACTCCGTTTAAAAATCTCTTGACTCTCTCTTGACAGTTTGAGAATATTCTTTTACATTTTTCGTGTGTTTTTTTTACAGGGCCTTCGTTCAATGAATATAGGACTACAGATCAATACTTTACGGAAATGCATCAAGAATTCATCTCCAACAAATAGAACAGATCCAAAATAAGTGCCTTATGCTGAGTATTGGGTATGAATAGCACTCCTATCAATGTTATGAAAGTCGAATGTATCGAACCTCCACTTCAGTTGAGACAAAAAAATGAAGGTCGACAGAGCTCTGGCCAAAATGGTCTGCAAGGTATTTATCAGTGAGATCCACAAGTTGTTTACGGATTAACGGATTAACAGTGAATTATTGGCAACACAAAAAGCTATCTCTAATGCTATAAAGTTATGAGTGGCTTCTTCCTACTATCAAGAAGGTAGAATCCATGTTACAGACCTGAATATTCTGCATATAGCTCTTCACCCGCAGAATTCCGAACCAGATTTATTAACATCATACAAATTCCGACACGATATTCAAGCACGATGGAGTTGATGGGAATATACATATGTATCTTCACGGATGGCTCGATGAAAGAAAATTTAACGGGGTGCATTTTATCACAGCAACATTTCCTATCAGCAAGAATTCAAGTTACCACCTGAATGCTCTGTTTACAGCACGGAATACTGTTTTGAATTCCAGGGAAATAATTTTGTTATTTTTACCGACTTTAGAAGTGCTATATCAAAAGTGGATAATTGTCATCCCACTGCAGATCTTGATAATATAGTGGATGTCATCAACCGCATTCAGTAGCTGAATAGAATCAACAAAACTCTAAACATGGTCTTGATCACTCAGTCATAAAAGAAAACGAGGTGGTAGATAATTTTGCAAAAAGAGCTACAACTACAGGCGATTACGTCCGGGGATGAACATTTCTTTTACTGGCGTGCATTTTCTAATCAAGCAATGACTTAAGAATAAATGGAATAACCATTATAAACGCAATTCAACCGGAAGCAACATGAAACAAATACAAGAGACTCTTTGAACCAAAGGTTTCAAGAAATTACCAATCATCCTTACATTAGAACTTTGAGTAGATTAAGACGTAGCCATGTCTTGATACCCCACCATAAATTAAGAATTGAATACGGATGATCCACATTGCAGTTACGGAAATATAGGAACCTTACAGCAAGTCATATTAGAATGTTCAAATTCTAATAGAAAAAATACCGAATTGCATCAAACTTTATCGAAACACATTTGCCTCTAAATGTTATACTCAATTACTAGTTCTGAGAACCAGCAAACTTGTTAGCTTTTATACAAGTGTAAAACGAGCTTAACACTATAAGATGTACATTATAATAAGTATGTTTAAAGAATGAATGAAAACAAGAAAATAATTAAAAATAGATCAGAATAAAGTAAAAATTATATCAAAGTAGAAACAAAAAAGAAAATAAAATAGAAAACAATAGATGTGCAATCTTGGAAATAAAGTAGAAGAAACAAAGTAAACAAAAAAAGATTGGTTAAACAAAAAAAATAACCTGATAAATACAGCAATATAATTGTACTCGCATACAATATGTAACTAGAAATAGAATAGTGGTAATATTAAGTAACCGATATTCTATTATTTGAGCATGACATTGTAAATATTGATCTGGCTAGATAGTCATCGAGCAGTACCAATTACGGAACAAAAAAGACTACGCTAAACCTACCAGCATATCTGCCTTTTACGCTAGACAACATGAGCACATATGAATAATAATAATTGTATGGAGTCTATGAATCATATCTATTTGAAAATGAAAGAATTCTGTGATCTAAGTTGCTAAAATGGTAATAGAAAATATCAAACGAGGCATGATTAAATATGTTATCATGACTAACTGGAATTACTACTTGATATTGAAATAATAACCTGCTGTTTTAGCAAAATTTGATCCAGATTTTCCTCCTCTAGCATTCCACTGTGCAGATCGTGACAAAGATCTTATGTATTCCTCCTCTCCTATGGGCAGAAAGTTCGATCTAAGAGCGGCGAACTTTTCCGCCATGTATACTCTACAGAAAAAGTTGCAGTTTGAGTCCTCGAACTGCACCTCAATGTGGGTGTTACGATTTTTCTTTGGATGCTCGGACTTTTCTGTCGTAGCCGTAGTTTGCTCGGTGCTAAAAAAAAAATGCTGAAGTCATACAGGGTGTCCATTTTAATCTTCCTACCCTAATATTTCGACAACTACGCATCCTAGAAAAAAGTTTCAAACAAAGACTTTCGAAATATTTTCGTGTGAGATTAAAATGGGATACCCTGTATAGCGGTCTGTCTTAAAATTTAAACAAATCAATGTCACGTACATAGTTTCGGTATTATTTGTAGTTTGAACATTAGGTTCAGTCTTTGTGTCCTTTTCTTTTCTCAAAAAACCCAAGATACTCAAACTCTTATCATCTTCATTTCTATCCTTATCACTCTGCCCCTTCCTTTTACTTAAAGGACTTTGCGTTTGATCATTGTTCTGATTCTTCTTCGTCACGAGCTCCTCAAAAGATTTCTTATAGTCGCTTGAGCTAAGTGTATATGCTACTATAGAGCTTGGTTCATTTTCGTAAACTACTATAGGAACAGAGAATTCTGGTAGCAGATAATGTTCTTGACTGCTGAACGGAGACTAGAAATACACAGAAATTCGAGAATGAATACAAATAGCTAAAAGTCATCCACATCAACCAGAGCCCGAACGCCTCCTAATTTCGCTCCTTCGTCAGGAATGAATGTTATATTAGTCTAATTATATTAGCAAATTTCCCCGAAATAATTGCAAGTCGTGTTTTATTGATGAAAGTTGTTCAAGGAGGTATTTAAAACATGGACGCATAAAACGGGTACAATTGAATCCCAAAAAATACGTTTTCGCATTTTTTGTTATCGAATAAAAAGTTTTCTCACAAAAATTGGTGTACCCATTCTATGCGTCCATGTTTTAAATACCCCCTTGAACAAGTTTCATCCAGACAAGACTTTACAATTATTTCGCAAACCAGGGGTATTTTCGTCTAATATAATTAGACTATTTAGGGCGATTCAGAAAACAGGGCCAATATTCTTAAGGCACAAAGTAGATAAAAAAGTAATACGAAAACTCCATATAAACATGAGTACTAAAATGTTCCCGACCACGGGCGCTTATTAGACGGGCAAGCGGAGCATATGCCCTCTAAAATATATTTATTAAGCAACCAGTTTCATGTGTGTTTAAAGAAACATCCACGAAAATTACCTTGCTATCTCTGAATAGGTTACTTGACTCATATCTAATTTCATAGAATAAATGAGTATTTCTTACAGTATTTGCCTAAGGAAAACGAAATATATCTATTTCAATTTTTAAAAGCGCAAGATGTTTTTTATTTTTAATACGAAACGGTAAAAACACCGTCGGCCATGATGTGACGTCATTCAAATTGTAAACACGTCATCCGTATGTCACTCGTTACACTAACGTTGTCTTCGTTAAATATTTCTAAAAAAACACCTAATGAACGCAAGCAGTTGTCGTTTTCTCGTTTTATTGAAAAATAACATATAATGATACACATAAAAAAATAATAAGTAATACACTCACACAATCTTCCTTTCCAGAATTCGTTCAAAACTGAGCTCATGCTCATCTCTGAATAAATCAGTAAGCGAATCGTACGGTGATGATGCCGTAGGTTAGGTCCAACACAAACGAGACGATACAGTCTGCACAGTAAAATGTAAAATATGTCTCGAGCATAAAGTATGTTCCAAGCAGTACACAGCTACACAGTGTTGCGTATATTTATTTCCCTGGGCTCTCCAGTTTTCCTGGGGTCTTAGCAGAAGTCATGTTTATATGTTTAAAAGTTTGAGAGGTTATGCTGTTTACAAATTGTATGACGTCAGATCACAGTAATATGGGCCAAACATGGTGGACAGCGTTCTTGCCTGTCTAAGAAAAATATATTTTTAAATTGAAGTTTTACAGTCTTTAAGGTCTGAAATAACTATTAACACCTCCGCTACATTGATATTTTGTTAATTTAGGATAAATTCCTAATCTGGAAATGTCATTTTTTTCTGCACCAGCATGTATACAATGTGATATAAAATTAAGCATCCATAATACACATACCGGTATCAATGTGGAATTCACTGAAGATGGCAACAAATGGGACAAAATATTCTTATATTTTTTTTCTTCTTTCTTACTATCTGTAGATTCTTCAACCTGTGATATGACGGTCCCATCAGACTGTGATCTATGATGACTCTTTGGAGATGGCGGCACAGAATCGCCTACAAAAAATAGTCATATAGAACTGACTTACTCTGTTCATCTTGCGCTTGAATGATTGTTCAATCCCTTCTTCTACTGAGGCAACTATATCACACTTACTATCACTATCTAAGCTTTTAATTTTTTTTGGCAATGTATTTGGTGTTTCCTTCTCGATTTGTATATTAGTAGGCTCTTGCGACTCTTGTGTATCCTCCACAGACTTTTCAATTTCAGTAGAAGTGTTTTTTTCCTTCTTCTTATCACTATCCTTCTTTTTGTTTGTTAGATCATTTAGCCTGGCGTTCCAAGTTTCTATAGTTTCAACAATTGATCTTTTCAGTCTTATGACGTCGTCTAATACTTGGCAATAAGCGTAACGCACTTCTGAAAATGTAACGAATAACTGTTATTTTATCTTAGAAGACTAAAATCACACATATTTTATCGCCAGAATTCCATTCATTTACACATGAAAGTCAAAGACTGAATGTTTAGATGTAATGTTAATTCTTGAGAAGAAAAACTTTAAATCAAAATTTATAACTAAGACGAACATACCTTTTTCATCGAACTCCTTATTTTCAATAGTTGGAGAGGTTAACTTAATTTGTACTTTTTCCACTTTTTGCTTGAACTGAACCTGCTCATTGGTCAATGTCTGCCTGAACACGGTGTTCGAATCTGATTCTTCTGACAGACCCGCGAGCTTGTCATGGATGAAGGCAAATATCTCGTGCCCCTTCTGAGACATCACTCTGATCTCATCAATTAACTGAGTGTGGAGTTTGGAAGTAGTGTAGTAGATCAGGATCAACGTTGGGGGAAGTGAGATATCCCAGATATTAATCGCAGAATACCTAAAAAATATTTTTGATTGTAAGTCGAAGTTAAAACGTGAAAATACAGTTAGAATAACTTGTACAAATTTCTTTTGTTGTTGCTCCAGTTGTATAGATTCCACCAACGCGCCATAAAAGTTGATAAAACACGAAAAAACGTACCTCATAAAAGTTTGCCCACTATACTGTATAATATTAGAGTCATATCCAGCATGACACAAAACAATGCATGATCAACTTTCAACAAGGTTTTTCCCAATTACGTTACGAGACATCAGGTGATGATTCCTTGGGTTATTTGAAAAAACAAATTTCTATGAACATATGGCCGGAGTTGCTTCGTTTTTGAGATATAGAGCGTTGGAGTTTAAAAACCGATATTTATAAAATACAAATATCCCTAAACCGATTTGTTTCCAATTTGGTGCAATTATTTGAGGTAATATGGCGCTTATTTATCTCTATCTAGATTGAAATTATTTGGTCCTGTGGTGTATCAGTGCGCACCAGAGCCATATTATTGAGGTAAAAGTGACTTTATTTTGTAGTTTTTATATTTTCATTAGTTTAAGCAACTAAAAATACAGACTTTTCATCTCTTGTGCTCTTTTCATATCTTGTTCACTATAAAAATACCAAATCTGTTTTTTAACAAATCATCGCCAATCACGTACCCACTTACCTTCTTTGAAGACAATTTCAAAGTGATAGTATTGTAATATCAGTAAAATTCAGTTGACAATTAGCAGTGATTCCATCATGAATAATTTTACTAACGTTGAAATGGCTGGCATGTACTTTATTTATGGATTAGCAAATGGAAAAACGGAAGAAGCGCGGCACGTTTTGCTTGCAAGTAAGTCGTCATGCAAGATGTAGGCCCACATTAATAGCCGACCCTGGAGAGCCGGGTAGAAAATTTTGTAAATTTTTGAAAGTTATGAAAATATTTATCTTAAAAACCGTGAATAGTTCGAAAATTTGGTTGAATTGTAAATTAAAAATTCCACAAACTTATAACTTATCAAACTGCTGAAAGCTTTTAAATTATAAAAAATTTAGAAAATAATGAAATTTTTGATAATCCATTGATGGGGGATTGTTCTTGAATGTTGAATGACCAATGTCACTAGACAGCTAAAATATCGCACGGAAATTATTAACTACCTTCCTGAATCTCGCAGTCAACATTCTTCATTCGACAAAATCTTGCGAAACTCTCCATCTATCGACAAAATGGCAAATTACAAACCCAAAGGTGAGATGTTTGAAAATACTTCGATATTGACCACCTGTTGCCATCTTAATATCAAATAAATTGTAAATTAAGAAAAGTGACAGCATAGTGACAAATGATGAGATTCTAGGACACCCCCATGAAAGTTTCAAGGATTTTGAAAATTCAAGCGTCTTGTGCACTATATCTCATAATATTAATACTTTGTAACAAGGTTTCATCCTATGTCTCCTATCCTAGTATTTCACCCCTTTCCTAAGTACATATTTTTCAAAAGTTTCAAATTGATTGATTAAATTTAGTAAAACAATCAGAAATAGGCAATAAATTAAAATTGCTTACGTAATCACCATTCAGAACCCCTGCACCCCTAGTCATGAAAAGTAAGCATAGTAAAGGCCCTCCCACCCCCTTTGGAGCTTGCTTAATACTTGAGTGACCCCATACTTACTTGAAGGAAGCTACATAGTTCTTGTACCCGAAATATTGATAATGATCATGATGCAGGCTATGCGAACATGCGGCCGGTCCTCGACGCCCGAACATATCCCCGTAGTACTTGAGCTCCAAGTACTTAGCGAACGAGTACGACCAGCTGTCTGCTGACAGCGGCGCCACTGGACTGACGCACTGGCACTTGGTGCACCATGTCCATGTTACAATGTGCTCCTCGCTGCTGAATTCGCTGTCGTAGTGGTTAAGGTAGACACTTACACAGCCCGTATTGTGGACAAATCTTTAAATAACAAATATATTTATATTTACTTTGTAATCAGAGTTGTAGACAGTCGCTAGGGTTGAGTGTGAAACATATGAGTATTATATACTTGTAAGTCAATATTTCTACTTTTCAAGGTGTTAAAAAATCCTTCTTTCTCCAAAAGATCTGAAACTACTATGCCATGATCCCATAACACCTCATTAACTCTAGTCAATTCATTGTTTAAATGGAGTTCATAATTATTTAACAGCTAAATGTTGGCATGTACATCTTTTATAAACTTGTCCCTGTTTTATTATGTTCCAAGTTTGACAGAAAACAAAAGATGTAATGTGACCATAGTGATGGAACGTCAATTGGAATATATTCTAAAAATAAATTAAAAAGTAAAAATCATTGATTTTACTAAACATCTATAATTATCAGAAATATCAATAAAACGAAGAAATTGCGACACTAAAGAAGTTAAAATCTGGGGTTTCCTATCTCCAGCCTGCAGCAAATGGCGTTTAATTTGGATTCATAGCCTCTTGTTTGTTACTAGTACGTCAGACCATTGATTAACATATTCCACCAAAACATGGTAAATCCAATCTAAAACCATGCCTGCGCGAAAATAAGCATACGTAGTGTGAATCCGCCAACTATTTATGCTTACAACTATATATCTAGTGAGCACCGTCTTTAGGGTATAGCATTGTCACACCTAGAACTATTGCTTATCTATTGTTGAGAAATTATGAGAATACGAAATCTGAATCATTTTACATGGAAGATGATTATTGCAAAAACTACGGTCGTAACTATGTCGAAAAAATTAGCTGTCGTTTTACACGTGAGAGTGAATATGTTCACCGTATGAAAGTGAAGCATTCTCTTTAGAACCTGTATTATACAGCAAATAAAAAAGTTGTCTACCTGAAGATAGCCAACCACATGCCGTATTCCGGCGTCCAAAAATAGATTTGGAACGTACTACCGCGACCTATGAGACACAACACAAAATGAATCTGATACTGTCTCGTAGATAGCCCTAGGATCTTCAGTACCTTGCCTCTCTAACGCCTATTTTAATTTTGTATCTTTAGGTGGAATACGTTAATATGGAAAGATTGAACGCAAATCCTATAGAAGATGTTTTATAACAGCGAAAATTTGTACTAGAATTCCATTCAACTGTTGAAAGGACTACCGATTATCATGAATATTTTCGGCAAGGAGTAATCACGAGGGAGTTTGATGAGTGATGATTCCATGGAAAAATGTTGTTTAAGAATAAGCATTTTGGGAAATGACTTTTTTTATTACTTGTAAGGGAACTACTCTGATTCTATTTCAGAACGTGGCTATAATGATGGAATTTATATGTGAACGTCCAAATCCAGCATAGGTCATCTTATTGAAGGATATGTTAATCAATGCTGAAACCCAGTTAATAACCTAGGTCTGATCAAATCACAGAGATAATATACAGTCATACCTCCTTATATGGCTTTCCATAGGAGTACCACAGGTCTCTGATGGGCAATAATACGTAGGACGGAAGCAATAACGCTCCAAGAAGCATCCAAGTGGAATATCATTTCTTCCATAAAAATCCATATAAACTACCCTGAAATAAATAAACAAAATTATATAAATTAAATCGGCACATCGCACACACACATAAAAAATAGGTCTTCTAACAATTACTTTAGCACTTACCATGGATTTACACAAAATGCAGGGCTGTTATTCGATTCATAGCTAAAACTGCAAAACAACACAGCTAGCCTCTGATGATTTTTTGGATCTAAAGCATCTTTAGATTCCTCCGCAGCATTAGACTGGTCTTCCGCTTTTTTCTCCGGCTTACAGATGTTTTCTCTCTTTTCATATCTTCCTCCACAAGCTCTAAAATGCGCCAATAAATTTTCGGTTTGAACGTTGTCCACACAAGTTATATTAGTAGTAAGGAACGGATGTAATGGTTTCAAATTCTTCTTGTTCTCCTCACTTTCCTTAAAGTTCTCCGCCTCTTTCCACTTATTTTTTTTGCTGAAGCTCGACTGTTCATAGAAGTAGATATCCTTGGGGAAAAACTCTCTAAGTTTGCACTTCTTTCCGGCGTCCAGTTCCAAATACGGAACCGGAAAAACAATATAGGGCGACAGGCACAGAATCGAATCATCCAGAGCTTTCCGAAAGTGGTTAGCGAATGGTAACTCAGCAACTTTCAGATCCACAAAACTTTTCTTTCTTAGGTTTGGGTCTTCATCAGATTTGTAGGAATGCAAGGGGTCGGTAAAGTCTTCTACTTTTTCTGCAGTGATTTTTTTACCTATAAATAGCGTCATTATTCTTAAATGGTCTTATTGATGGAAATGCTTTGGTTTCATGATTGAAACTGATTCACAAAGTTTAGAAAAAATCTATGATTGGAATCAAAGTAACTTTATTTGCAAGACCTACTTCAAATGGATCAGCTCAATCAAGGTTGAAACGGTGCCTCTTACTACTTGTAAGATGGCAAGCAAAACATGAAAAACTTATAAAAGTAAAGAAACAAGCATTCAAACATACAGTTCGAAAAATCTTACTTTCACTCTGATCAATTTTGTCCTCTTTGTGACTCCTTCTGATTTGAACCTTATCCTCCTTCTTGTCTCCATCCTGAGCGTAGGTATCTCTGTCTCGTTTTGAGTCCATGAATCCTGGAGAATTTTCTTTGCTACTGTCATCTAGGAATTCGCAACTTGGATTTGGAGGCATAGCAAACTCGTCCATGAGAAACGATTTCTCCAGGCGCCAATTGTATGCTGCAAAGAGTAGCAGGGAACATACCTGCTTGACTTGGGCTAGTTCAGCTCTAGAACCTCCCCTAAGAAGCACTGTAGCTCCTAGATGGGAAGATGGCAAACCCTCGAAGAACATCAAAGTTTTCATGCCACCTGTGGAAGAATAATCGTGATTTTACTTTAAAATCTCACTTTATAACGTATACAAACTATAATTATTACGTAAAAAAACCTATATAACTATATAATGTCAAAAATATCGACAAGATGATAACTTGTACACTAGGTAGTCGCTACTTCATTCCGCGCCTACTATATGTGCATGAAGTAAATGTCACCTAGGTCAAAGGTGACATTTTATCGGAAAACCTACATAATGTCATAAATAGTCGATATGTCACTTTTTATACTTTAAAATTAATAACATTGACTGATCCCTTTTCTAAGTCATATAATCCCTACTAATATCATAAATTTGTTTGTTAGTTTTAGATTTATTCAGCATTAATGCTACAATATCCATGTTACCCAGTATAACACATAATATATTGTCTTGAAGACTACATATTTTTATACAAAATTTCACTCCTATGAATTTTGGTTTTCCATGAAATATTTTTTTCAATTTCCCCTTGAATATTTTCAAACTAGCACATATCTTGATATCATTACTTAATTTATTAAATTCGTACAATCCCTTTTGACATACTGTTTTGCTCGTTATATTGCTACTACAATTTTGTAAATGAAAGTCTATACTCCCTCTAGTAGAATAACTATGATACTTATTGTTCAATACAATAAAATTTTCTAAGTGATTTGGTAGATAATTTTTAACTTGAATCTGAAAATGAAAACTAAGTAAAGTTATGAAATGTTTGATATTTACCTTCAGTATAAAATTTATTCTAGTATATTTATTTTTATTTTAGATTATTCTCACAGCTTTATTTTGTAATACGAGGGGAGGGGCACGCTGTATATTTTGAGATGCGCATTAACTATACTACTTAAAACCGGCAACAGTGCACTATTAGAAAGCGCGGTCCTCTATTAGTAAGTCGCCGCATTCAGTTCATCTGCAAGCGTCTTACAGCGCACGTGGTGTGAACAAATTTAAGACGAAACATGGAGCTGTCTAGAGAGGGTTAAAGCGCTATGATTTACTATGACTTTAAAGTTTGTTTAACTGAACATCAATGTATCGAACGGTTGCAACTGGCATTTGGTAATGAAGCTTCGTCCCGGGCAAGTGTGTTTCGCTGGTATCCCGAATTTAAAAGAGGGCGTGTTTCATTGGCTGATGAAGAACGTAGTGGTAGGCCATATTCTAGTGTGACTCCAGAAAACATTGCTAAAGTTCAGCGGCTAATTGAAGAAGATCCTCGCAGCACATATGTGACTATAGAGGGAACTCTTGGGGTACAATCCGCAACAGTGCACACCATTTTGCATGATCATCTTCATTTAAAAAAAAATGTTAAGAGATGGGTGCCACATCAGCTTACTGATTTCCAAAAGGAGCGAGTTAGGATTAGTCGGAAAACATTGGAAATGTTAAACAATGGCCGTCATCGTATTCTTTCAAAAATAATAACAGGTGATGAAACCTATATACCGTTTTATGACATTCCTACATGTTAGGAAAGCCGTGTGTGGATTCATGAAGATTACCCTACACCAACAATCGTGACGGAGCAGAGAGTCGTGAGAAAAGTCATGTACGCCGTTTTCTTTCGCAGCACGTTAGTAAAAGCAATTAAGCTGGAAGAACGGCGTACAGTTACGGCAGATTGTTACGTCAACAGATGTTTGCCAGAAGTTCTCGAAGCTGTAAATGTTAGGGGTGCAATCATCATCACGGCAATGCCTCTAGCCACACTACCCAACTAACTGTAGACCTTTTACGCCAGTGCCGCGTCAAAATGCAAACATAGGTTTGGATCCCCTTCTTCAATTGACTCCACTATCTCGTTTATACTTTCTATAAAATAAGCGTTTATTCGTTCTGCAATCAATATTTTCTGTGTTACTATACCATCTTCGAAGCACATTCTCGATAATTCATTCCTTTTACTGCTAGATAAAAATTTTTTAGTGTCTTCCACATCAGTTCACTGTTATTTTTATAGCTATCGATTTATTATATATATATATATATATATATATATATATATATATATAATATTTTTTCTTTTCATTCTTAAGATTTGTTAAACACATGGTTCTTGATTTCTTATATTGCATCCAATCTTCCTCAGTTGAGTGATCATAAACTTTTTATAGTCATTATCACGTGTCAATTTAGAGTCTCGAAATGTTTGTGAAAACCACAGCGTTGGCTTTTTCCTTTGTTATACCACTTTCCTAATTTGTGCTTCTCTCATGCAGTTCTCCATACAATCTATGATTTTTGAGAATAAAGTGTCAGCATCACTGAAAGTTACAGTGATATTGGCTTGTAAGATCGACTCTCGTAACGTTTCAAAGTCAATAATTGTGATTTCTCTTGATTCCCTCTCATTGAAAATATTTTCCACCTCGAAACATATCTATGAATGGTTGCTTATCTTTGGAGTAAGTAAAACCTTAATACTCAAATTCTGATCATCGATTATTATTAAATCTAAATTACTTCGTGAAAAGTTTATAATCCTTGTGTAGTCATTAACTTTTTGCCATAAACCATGAAAGTTCAGCACCTGTTTGAATTTTTTTACATAAAAATCTTGATTATCAAAATTTATATTGAAGTCTCTCCCAAGTGCACAGTGGAGCAATTTCGATAATTCTGTTTTTCACAAACACTCTCAAAAAAGCCCAAAAATCGGCTAATATTACAGCTTGGAGACCTGTAGTAAACGTGTACATTGAAATTTTGTTGCATCTTGATTTCAAAAGTAATATACCACCATTGATAATCAACAACTATTATGTATTTTTACTATCATACTGAGTTTGTGTATTAGTATGCCAGCTGTATGTTTTGAAACTGTGTTTACTTAATATAAATCTCCATATCTTCTGTGTAATATGTGTTTCAGGCAAGCAAAGAACTAATGGTTTCAGTGATATTAAAAAATGTATAACTGTGTGATAAAAATCCTTGTATATTTATATGGTATACATTTTTAGTATATTTTTTGGCCTGTAATTGCCATCTGTCACCATAAGAAACTCAAGTTTTTATTTATATTAAAATTTGTATTGTACTTCAAATTTGATCTTTTGCAATTCGAACATGTTATTTTATCTTTTGATATCGCATAGTTCTGGGCCTGATGATCACAATTACCACATTTTAAACAAATACTGGTCTTGGTAAAATTTTTCGCTGTGTGGTGAAATCCACCAGAGTTAAAGCACCTCAGAAGATCGTAATGCTCAAAAATTGTACAAACATCCATGGATACAAACAATACTTCTGCTTTCATTACTGCTTTAAATGTCGATATATCTAATTACAAAATTGCCATATACCGAAATTCCATTTTTTTAATTGCCTCTACTTTAATCGAAACATCACTATTTATAACGTTTTTTACTTTTAAGTCTCTAATTCTTCATTATTTAAGTCTGAAACCCACGACCTTAATCATTGGTAATTTTGTATGGCCTACATTAACTTTATAAGTCTGTCCAACACTTTTTTCTATTTCAAATTTCAATCTTTTGATATCATCCATATGTTTGCACTCAATTTTCAGTGCTCCATCTTTCAGATCGTTTGTTTTTTTAATAGACACATTCATTTTTGCTGGATTTATATACTTGCTCAATTCCTTCTTTGTTTGAGTACAACTTTGTATTAATAGGTTTGATAACAATTGTATTTTCCGGTTGTTTCTATTTTTAGTATATTTTACCGTTTCTTTTGGAGATGGCGGGGTAATGTTGGTATTTTCATGTTTAGAACTTTTGACCATGTCTGCATATGATTAACTGATATTTCCAGATGTATTTTGTAAGTTCTCGATTTGTTTATTCAGTTGTATCTTTTTTTTTTAAGATGATTTATCAGTTTTTCTTGTAACGAAATGGTATAGTCTTTTATCTTTGAACTGTCTGTTACACAAAATCCTTTTTCTTCTTGTGATACATTCACCTCATTTGCTTTTTCGCAAGCTTCAGCCTCATCTTCGTCAAATGAGGAAGTGTGGATGTTATTACTCAATCACTCCGTACGTAATAGTTGAACGGATTTGGATGAAATTTGGTACAGAGGTAAATTATAGTCTAGAATAGCACTTAGGCTACTTTATATACCTGAAAATATCTTTAGAATATATGTTTTATACAGCTCAAACGGCTTAATGAGGTGTTTAAAGCGAAAGCGCTCAGTCGTTGGTCCGACCTAAATGAGTAAGGGTATATAAAGGTAAATAGGGCATTTGATATTAATTTATCGTTACACCGAAATGTTGAATAAGAAATGTTTATTGCCAAAGTAACTATTGCATTACTTTGACTATTGCATTTTTTCTCCGAAACCAATCTCCACACTAATGCAAAACGAATGACTTTACACTACTTCTACGCGGGCGGAGCTGCCGGTTTAGTCTAGCTATATACATGTTTTCAAGTGGGCTTTTTAGTTACATGTTAATTCATTTTAATGTTTTCGTCTTCCCAGTAATACTAAAATAAAAAAAAGGTACCCGCTTGCGACAAAAGTCCGGGTATGGGAAAATCCTATTTATCAGCAAAACTATACAAGTATCATAGGAAGCGGAAATGGCAAACTGCATCGATAGTACCTGCCTAGTGGCGCTTGCATTGTATGGTAGTAAAATGGAATCAAGAATAACCTCTGTCAATGTTAAAGTTCTCAACATGGAACCTCTTGCAAGTGCCTAACTTTGGCCTTCCAATATGGGCATCCACAGCAGTGACCAAATCAGCGTTAGTACACCTAGCCAACCTCTCTAGCACAGACCTCTTCACATTGTGTACTAATACGATCTGGTGCTCCCTGAGAAAATCCTGAGCCAATCTAGAAACGTTTCGTTGCACCAAAACGACATCTGGTCGTAGAGCCACGATCCTGGCCGAAACATGACGCAGGTATTCATGTTCCTGAAACGAGAGAAGAAATTGAACTAAAATGAGTAAGAAAACGCAAAAATTCGAATGAGTGATTATTTACCTGCATTAATACTGGTTCAAGAGACATCAATCTGCCTTCAGTTCTTTGGTATACAATGGAACACTGAAGAAGTAATATCTTTGGGTTTTCAATATCAGTTGCCATACGTTTGTGAGCAACATTTTTGCTACAAACTATTCCTTTTACCAATGTCGTATCTGTTTTATGACGTCCAGAGAGGATTTTAAGCTTCACATAGTTTCTTATGTCTAGGTCAACTGCATCATGATTAGCATCTACAAAAATACTTATGTTGAAGGCATTTTCAGTTATTTTGTTTCCCGTTGAATTGTGGGCTCCGATGATGACTCTTATTGCGCATACTATCTAGAAAAGTTAATTACACAAATTGTACCCAAAAGTATGCTCCTTACTTGGAAACTATTTTTATCTTTACAGGGTGATTCGTAGCTTTGCGGTGATCCACATATGCATTTTTTAAATGAAAAGCATTACATTTTATTGCAGATTTGGATAGACCCTTTCAAACGAAGCAAGTTAGTATTACATTCTATTTCCAAATGGTTGAGACATTTGACAATCTATCGAATAAAACATCTTTGCAACTGTTATAGCTAGAGTATTATTTTTCATAAAAAAAATTCATCATGCCATATTTTGTTCCTGTCAACTTGGTTTTTCAGTTTTTCTTGATAGTTTATAATGGGTAATCAAGAAGCCAAAACGAATGATTTCTCAAAAATTTCAAATCTATACAGGGTGACTTCGAAGTTGAGTCATTTATTTTAACAGTGAGTAGATCTGATCAAAAGAAATGTTTTTTTCCTTTACCATCTTTCTGGTAAAATTAAAGTAACAAAGTTATAGCCCTTTGGAAGTTTGAGTACCGCCCTGTCTCAATAATATCATGTATTCGTGTTTGGCAACAACGGATATAATCCACCTTATCGGTTCATCGCATCGGAAACAAAAAAGCGAAAGAATTTGGAACGATGTTTATTTTATTCAGTTCAGTTATACATACAGTCAGTGTCAGTCGCGTGTGAATAGTGTCTGTTGCGTGGCTCAAACGAAATAAAAAATGGCACATGTTTATGCGGATCGGTTTCCCAATCGAGTGCAACCAACCCCTCGTGCCTTTGTTAATGTAGTACAACGGGCTCGTGAATCAGGTGACTTCAGACCTCACAGGGGACCTCACGATCAAATACAGGTCCGCACTGAAATACTTGTCGGGAGGATACTTTATAAAACAAGGTAAACATTTTTTTTTATTTTTTTTTATCTTTACACACATATTTTGGTTTATCTTCCTTCTACAATCATTATCTGAAAATTAATGACTCAACTTCAAAGTATATTGACACTTTTTGATTTCCCTTTTCTTAAGCTTTTTTCTGATGTCAGGTTTATGGGGGTTTGTATGACCGAAATTTGAATTGCTAATAACGACTTTATTGCATAAGGCTAGGTAGATTTAATTTATAATGAAAATACGTCAATTCTAACGATCTTTCGTTACCAACTATATGTGTTCTTTTGTTTAGTTCTATTGTAAGATTGCTCATTCGCCTTGCTATCTGATTTATAAACAGGATAGCTGTAACCCAAAAACCGATCGTACAAACCCCAAAGGCATCAAGAGAGCTTGCGGAAATGGGAATCAAGGAATATGAAAATGCACATGGATATTCCATTAAAAAGTCTTGAGAAATCGTTCATTATGCGTTCTTGACCTTCCCTGTATAATCTGTTCAAAAAACTGGAAAAGCAAGTGGATAGGAACAATATATGACATCAAAATCAACGGTACCGAAACAAATTCTTTGGTGATTGCAAATAAACTAAATGAATATTTTGTGGAAAGTATTGTTGATATTGTGGGTACTGCCAATGCTGCACCTGACTATATGAAAATCACTTTCCAGGGGGAAATGTTGCATACACTTTCAAAATTTCACAGCGTATCATTGAATTATCTAAGAAAAAAAGTAAACAGTTTAAAATCAAATAACAACTGTGCCGAAATCACTACTAAAAACGTGCTGAAAAACTGTTTCGAAATTTTGGGATATCCTGTATTAAATTGGATCAATTGTTCACTGAGAAGCAGTTCTTTTCCTGAAAATTTAAAATGCTCTACAATAACACCAGTTCCTAAAATAAAAAATTCTAAAAGATGCAGCGATATGAGACCAGTAAATGTGTTACCAGACATTGAAAAATTATTAGAGTCCATAGTGCATGACCAATTAATGCAGTTTATAGAAGAAAACAAAATTTTAGTGGAGGCGCAAGCAGGCTTTCGAAAAAAATATTCCACAGAAACGGCTTTCCAGTTGGTAACTGAGAATTGGAGAAGAGCCATAGACTCAGAAGAAGTTGACATAGCAGTATTTTTGGATTTGAAGAGGGCATTTGAAACGATTGATAGAGATATTTTGTTAGGTAAATTGAAGGCATATGGTATAACAGAAAGTGTTTTAGATTGGTTTAGAAATTATTTGTCTAAAAGGATGCAAGTTACAAAAGTTAATGACACTATTTCATCAAAAATTGAAAATAGGTTGGGTGTTCCACAGGGCAGTATCCTGGGACCACTTCTTTTTATTTTATACATAAATGATTTACCTGCCATAGCCAAAAAATGCAAAATTCAGATTTTCACCGATGACACTATGATTTATATAAGTACTAAAAATATTCAGACTGGTATCTCTTATATAAATGAAGACTTGAAACTTGTCTCAAAATGGTTAGCATCTAACAGACTAAAATTAAATACAAGTAAAACGAAAGCCTTGTTAATCGGAAAAAAACAAGGTACAAATGTTCAACTGAATATTGATGGTGAAGATATTGAATTCGTAGAAAATTTTAAATACCTGGGGGTTGACTCTCGATTAATTTTTGATATTCATTATGAAGAAGTTATAAATAAGATTAGTAGTAAAGTGGGATATTTATCGAGAGTTTCTGGATGTCTGAGTTCATATAGCAGAAAAATTATCTATAATACCATCATTCTTCCAAATTTCTTGTACTGTTCGACTATTCTATATTTAGCAAATAATTCCATTTTTGAAAGACAACAATAAAGATAAATATACTCCAATTAGGCAAATGCTTAGCAAATTAAAATGGCTCAATGTAAAAATTTTTATCAAATATCTTGTAATGATATTCATTTATAAAGTAAAAAATAATATATTTCCATCAAGTCTAACTAATTTAACATCATCAAATGTCGACCATCATTTACATAATACCAGAAATAAAGATGACTTCCATTTAATGACCAAAAAGTATAACATATGCTACAAATCTGTATTCCATCAAGGGTTGATTGAATATAATAAATTATACTCAGAGATAAAAGACCAGAAAACTTTGACAAAATTTAAAGTAAAATTGAGAAATCACTTGTTAAATCTACAATTATAGGTTGCCCAGCATTTAAATCATACACCATATGGCTTGAATTTACTACTTCTAAGTTGTTTACAATTATTCTGTTTATCTAGCCAAATGTGCTAAATAAATCTTTCTACTACTACTACTACTATTACTACTACTACTAGAAATTTCTCTTAACGAAAAATTCAGTACTCTAGTTATAACAGTTGCGGAGGTGCGGGTTGTCAAAGTCCAGTATTTCATTCGATAGTATGTTATATCAAATTCCTTCGTTTGAAAGGATATATCCAAATATTCAATAAAATATAATGCTTTTGATTTGGAAAAATGCATGTTTGGGTCAGCGCCTAGTTATGAATCACCCTGTAGAGATGAAAATATTTTCCAAGTAAGAGGCATACTGTTAGCACACATTTTTGTGATTATTTTAGACACTATGTGTAATAACAGAGTTATCAACAGAGCCCACATTTAAAACTCACCCCCCCCCCCTGTACGTATTCAGGCTGTGAAAGGTATTCACCCCAATATATATTAGTGTAATTCTGTTAAATTATGGATTATGCTATAATGGTATTAATATTTTTGAGCTCACCAGGGCTAATCACAGCAATTATATCATGTATCAAAGGCGTGATTATGTCAACCCAAGATAAAGATAGTCCTCTGGAGGAGAGAAGCTGTTTTAGCAAGCACTGCTCGTGTTGATCATATGCATCAGTAAGCAACTCATATGCCAATTTTTCATCATTTTCTTCTCTTAGATTTGATGCTTTGAACCACCCTAGAAAAGACAACTCTCACTGTCTAATAGATAGATAGATAGTATAATGAGAGGTAAATACCTACGAATGTTTATTATAATTCAAGAATTTTTTACATATCGATTTATCTTGCCATGAACATCAACTGATAAAATGGTCAGGTTTTTTTGTTAAGTTTTTGTGGTAGCTGCGTGTATTGTATGGTGATAGAGAAGCATTCAGTTATCGTACATCTACGGAATTCTTTTTGTGATTGTTCAAAATGAGTGTGTAGAATTCGCCAGGTGTCCCAGCTAAGTGACTTTGAGAGGGGTCGAACTGCCGGGTTGCGTGAAGCCGGTCTATCAATAAGAGAAGTTTCTAGGAGGGTCAACAGATCCTTACGCAGTATACTGCAGTATGCACGAGGGTGGACTCAGGAAGGACGATAACAGCCAGCGAGGGGTTCTGGACGTCCCAGAGGCACCACAAAGCGATAGACCGCCGGTTAATACTTCTGTCAAGATAAGGCAGCACAAAGTCATATATGCGTTTGACCAAATATGACAAAAAACTATGTATAAATATAAAAAAGTTTATAACATTTAAACAAGTTAACTCACATATAAAGGGTGTTCAGATAGGGACGCTCGATGTTTGAACGGCGCGCGCGCCCAAACCGGTGGGGATACAGCTGTCAAATTTTGTGAGGTTATTAAGTTAGTCTTGACATTTAATCATGGAGCAGTACACGATTCAACAACGCATGGAAATTGTGAAAATTTATCATCAAAACAGATGTTCGGTTCGTGAAACGTTCCGCGCATTGCGTCCAATTTATGGTGCGCATGGCCGTCCTGCTGAGTCCACTATTTGACGTCTGCTCAATAAATTTGAGAGAACTGGCTCAGTGGCAGACCAAACAACACCCGTACGGCAACGAACAGTAAGAACAATCGAGAATATTGATGCTGTGCGAGAGAGCGTGCGTCAAGACCCGAATCAGTCATTGCGGCGACGTGCACAAGAACTTGCCCTTCCAAAGACCTCAACATGGACAATTATGCGTCGAGACTTGAAATTGCACGCGTACAAAATTCAATTGACGCAAGAATTGAAACCGCAAGACCATGGACAGCGCCGTACATTTGCCGCATGGGCTCTAGAGCAGTTGCAAGTCGACCCTGCATTTGCACGAAAAGTCATCTTCAGCGACGAGGCGCATTTCTGGATGAATGGGTATGTCAATAAACAGAATTGCCGTATATGGGCTGACCAAAATCCTGAAGTGACTTGCTCAATTGCTATGCATCTTGCTAAAGTGACTGTATGGTGCGGTTTCTGGGCTGGCGGCGTAATCGGTCCATATTTTTTTGAGGACGCTATGGGCAACGCGCTTACGGTCAATGGAGAACGGTATCGCGCCATGATTAATGATTTCCTGTGGCCTCAACTGGACGATATGGATCTAACAGACATCTGGTTCCAGCAGGACGGCGCTACGTGCCACACGGCACGCGCAACGCTGGATTTACTGCATGAAAAGTTCAACGGTTTCATTATTTCGCGCGGCGGCGATGTGCACTGGCCACCAAGATCGTGCGATATAACGCCTTTAGACTTTTTCCTGTGGGGCTACGTGAAGTCTCAAGTGTATGCGGATAAGCCACAAACAATTGCAGCATTAAGGGTCAACATCATTCGCGTCCTCGGACAGGTAGACGCTGAAATGTGCGGAAAAGTGCTCGAAAATTGGACCATGCGAATGCACGCTGTACAGCGCAGTCGCGGTGGCCATTTAAACGATATAATCTTCCATACATAATATCGTCGAATGCTATTTACGATCAATATAGACTTTTAGTGCTGACTTAAATTTTTTTCCTTTTTTTTCCATTTTAACTTTCGAGCATCCTTATCTGAACACCCTTTAGTTAGAGCACATTTATCTAAGTCTTCAATCATTTATCACAAGAAATGTTCGTCTAACGGAGAAAGATAATTGAAGTATATACAAAGAGAGTAGGAAAATCTGTTTCAGGTATACATAAATGTTGAGCAAGTTTAAAAAACCTTTACACATATAAGAAAAGGCCAAATTAGATATGAAATTGTGAATACATGTCAAACAATATGACACCATGAAAAACATCCATACTTGGACTAAAACTTGAATAAAAACTGAATATATGTATAGAGACTTAAGCTAAAAAACTCATGTAGAGAGTGAAAGCATTTTTCGCCAGATATTTCCTGAGATTTTTTTCAGTTCAAGGATATTAGTGCTTTTCTAAATTATTATATATTCTAGTTCAAGTTAGTATTAGAGATTTTTGGGATAGAACAGGGTTATGTGTAAGTATACTCGGATCATGCCCTGTTCTAGTTTTATATTGACTATTTATTGTGTTGTTTCGAACAAATTTATTGCTATGTTCAAATGTGAAGATAGAGTTCTTGTAGATATATTTAGATAAAATTTGATATAAGCAGATTATAGCATCTAAAGGTTTCTTCAGAGTCCCTCTGATTGATATTAAAGATTAATTGAAGTACTCTTTTCTGCAGAACGTATAATCTGTTAATCATTGTTGCCTGTCCCTATATTGTTGGTGAGGTGAAAATAGACTAGCATATACATGATGTGGCAACAGATGTGTCTTCTGCATAGTTAAGCATATTTGATTTATAGTGATCTTGAGACAATACCTGATGCAGGTGCTGCTTCTAACCTTTCTGAAGGTCTAATAATAGCAGTTTCTTCCTGTTCTTTATGTTTCACTTCTATAGCATCTGGAGATTTGAACCCAATATCTGGAGGTCGCGACAAATAAACGGTACTAGCTTCCAAGTTCAAGTCCAACATATATGAAGATGAAGATGTAATGTTTCCTTGAGATATGTTTATTGGAGACAACTGTTCATTATCAGAATCTGAAAATATAACAAATACAACATTATGTCAAGTTCAAAGTGCAACTTACAAAACTTGTCAGAATTTTTATTGTGATCTTGCAAAAAAATATGCCAAATCAATGGTGAATCAATAAGAACGTGTGTTCAAATTGAAGGTTGAATTCATCACAAAAAAAATGGGAGGAACTTTAAACAACGTGTCAAAAATGCATACCTGTAGTGCTACTCTCTTGTGGTATCTGTTGCACCCAGCTAGGTTCCTCTTGATATGGAGGCTCCAAAGCGGATAATTTAGGTATCTCAGGCGACAAAACTACACCTTTCCTGTAGATTACATTTCCATCTATGAAAGCTTGCGGCTCAGACAAAGACTCTATGTAACCGCCTTCTAAAAGAGCTTGACAAATTGCTGAAGCTTGCACTCGGTTCTTAGCTTTTTGTTGGAAGATCAACCAATCCACAATGTCGGATCCTAACACACATTCACTGTATGTTTTCAGACGGACTCTGTGAGTTTCAAACTGGAGGCCAACTGTTGGTTTGCACAGCTCTTCAAAGAGGTTACGCAGAGAGACGGAGTTTTGTAAAGCTCTGAATTTTTCTTCTGATGTCAGGTATATCACACTAGAGCTGAAATTGTGTGATTGATGGATATGATCTGCCAGGATATTATAAATACAGTTTTTGAATACAGATTTTAGTTTTATGGGTTGCTTAAATAACAGTGATTTAACCAATATTGACTGAAAAATAACAGAGCACCAAGCATGAAAAAGAAATATATGTCCAGCAAGAAGAATATCAAATAGTCATTCTTACCTTCCAACAGCAAACCTTTCTTCTTGATATCCAACTGAAATTTTCCTCTTTGCAAGACTTCCTTCAGATTGGTTTGTATTCAAACATTGTGAATCACAATCCTCATGTAAACTTGTATTTGATAATTTAAATTTTGATTCAAGGTTCTCCAATAGATCTTTTAAATCAGTGGAGAGATCTGCATTAACATCTGGTGACTTTAAATAGGATGCAACCACTTTACAACAATAATTACATACCCTTAAATCACCTAAAAAAGTACAAATTATCAGTGTAGAATTAGTGAGCATAATGGACTTTATATAAATGACCTCTTAATAATAGCAGAATGAATGAAAGCCCCATATTTGTTTTTAATAGCTAGTATGGGCTCCCATGGGTGTAGCTCAGTGGTCGGCAACCCGTCGATCGCGAACTACCGGTAGGTCGCAAAGGCAATTCTGGTGGCTTGAAACATATTTTAAAAAGGTGTAACAATCATAGAAGCTTCCGTAAATTTTGTAATTCTCATAATAAACACAAGCAGGGGCAACACTGCGGTGAGCGATCTGTTTGAAAACGATCTCGATTACTTTGAACGGAATAAATATGAACAAAGTCCAGCATTTAAGTTGGCCAGCAATTAAAAACATTATGGAAGAAGACGAAGACATACTATTTCCGTCGGGATAAGAATAACAATATTACTTTACAAAAGTTAAAGGTAAAAATGTATGTTTGTTTTGTAGTACATCTGTTTCTGTTGCTAAAAAAGGGAATATCGAGAGGCACTATAAAACTGTATATTCGAATTTTGAAAAATCATTACCATTACGTTCTGCAACCAAAACGGAAAAACTGAAACAATTAAAACACCAGTTAATTGGACAACAGACAATGTTTTTAAAAACAATCGAAAGAAGTAAGGCTGCAACTGATGTATCATTCCGGGCGCCCCAGATAAATACACAAAAGAAGAAACCTTATGAAGACAGGGAAATGATAAAACAGGCGTTTTTAGAAGCAAATTCATTATTTGCCAACCTTAGAAATAAAGACGAGATAGTGTCTGCTATAAAATCTATGCAGCTTTCTGCTAATTCAGAGATGAGGCAAGTAGAAGTACTGAGCAATGATATAGTTTTACAGTTAAGAAATGACTTCGATAACTGTCCTGATTTTTCACTACAGCTGGATGAATCCACAGATGTCCTTGACACCTCTCAGATGACCGTGTTCGTCAGGATGGTTTTTAGTGATTTTACGATTAAAGATCTTTTGAAGTTTATTCCACTGAGGCCCGTATCGTCAGTCGTCCCTACAATTGTAGGGCGGCTTTATGGCCTCCTTGATTGTCATAGTTTTCTACTTCTCCGTGTCAGAACTCTATTTTGAGGTTATGTCACAAACATCTATTTGCGTCAAATTGTGCTTGCTTTTGAGTTATATCATGTTTTATCAGCCTGAAATTTTCTACAATTTAAAAGGAAAACAAATCTTCACAATAGGAGAGTGCTGACGCTGACACGGGACAAGTGTAATCTAGAAATTTTTGAAGGAGAGAAAGCAGTATTACAATCAAGGAGGCCATAAACGCGCCCTACAATTGTAGGGTCGACTGACGATACGGGCCTAAAAGGTTAGACTACTGGGCAGGACTTGTTTTCTTCCTTTAAAAATATTATTCCTTCTGAGAAAATTCCAATATCGAAAATGGTAGCCTTGTCAACCGATGGCGCTCCAGCTGTAATAAGTCGTGATAAGGGGGGGGGGGGATTATGTCGTAAGGATGAAAGTTTTCCGCAATTTCTCTGTTACCACTGCATTATCCATCAGCAGGCATTATGTGGACATTTTCTGAAACTAAACAATGTTATAAAATTGGTAGTAAAAATTGTGAACAAGATTAGAGCTCAAGCCTTACAAGGAAGATTATTTTAATGAGCCGATTCCGGAACTGGAAAATTTAATCTGGCTTAGAGATTTTGGTTTTCTTGTGGATATTACAAAAAAATTAAATGAACTTAATTTGAAGCTTCAGGAGAGAGACAAAAGCATTTATCAAAAAGCTTGAGTTTTGGGAACAAATCTTAATCGATGGCAATACCAGGCATTTTCCTGTTCTTTCAGAAAAGATATTTCAAAGTCCATTAGGACCATATGACAGTAAATATAATGTAGAAATAATCTCTAAATTGAAGGATAACTTCAAAAATCGTTCCTAGGATTTCAACGAAATTGCTATAGTGGCAGAATTTGTTGTTTCACCCTTCGTGGAAATTGATATCCAACAGTTTGCAACTTCTATTATGCAGAATTTTAGCGATGACATCGCTGCGACAGAACTTGAAGTGATGCATTTCAAAATGATTTAACTTTAATAAATCTATCTGGCCTTCAGTAAGTAAAGATAAATATTCAGTTTTATGTCATGTTGCCTTGAAAGTGAAAACATTATTTAGTTCAACCTATTTGTGTGAATCTTCTTTATCAAATATGAAGTTTATTAAACACAATTACCATAATCGACTTACAGATGAACATTTGGATAATTGTATTCAAATGGCAGGATCAAATTATACTCCAAATTGTCAGTGAGTCAGTCAGTGTTAGCTTTCTCATTGAACATGCATTTTTTATCTGGACATGTTTTTATTTAAAATAGTGTGTTGCTTTTTTATTTTTTAAATTATTAAATCATTTCTGACATACCATTGTAGCTACAAAAATTTTGTTTGTTATTCAAACACCTACGATTGGTAGGAATGAATCTAGTTATCTAATATGTAATAGTTTATTAAAGTTTGTTAGTATGCATTAGTACTACTAAAATGAACAAATGTACATATGTCACATACAACTGAGTGTAATTTCATTTAAGTTGGCTTACATTGCTTACAACTAGGTAGCTCACTGTTTATTCCAAAATTATCAAAGTTACCCGACCCACTTAAAAGGTTGGCAACCACTGGTCTAGCTGAACTGCATGAGAACTAACTCAATTTCTGTTTGCACTTCTCCAGTCTAAAAAGTAAAGTATGTATTTACCAGTACATCCAAATATTTTCCCAGTTATTTGCTGATTGCAACATTGTGAGCAGAATATTTGTCCACATACGCGACAGTGGTGTCTCCTGCGGAATGTAGTGAATTTTTCAGAGCAATCATAGCACTCTTTGCTAACAGAATCTGGCATCCAATACTGTTTGAGGTCTGTCTCACCATAATCCTGAAGATGCTAATAAACCATTTGTTAGGTCTATGAATTTTCAACAAAAAGAATACTTACAGAGCTTTTCAATGCCACAAGATTACTAATTCTTTTCAAAACATTTGGTAAGCTTCTGCCTTCGGTAACATCTACTGGATATACAGTTGTAAATTCATGGCCATTACCACTATAGGAGGCTTCACTTGATGAGTCTAGGGCCCATGTTGGTAACGATTCCTGACTGACATTCTCAGTAGCCTCTGGAGTTTCTTCTTGGGGAGTGCTTTTGGACTTTTTGAAAAAACTACTCAAAAACTGACTTACACTTTGTGGCTTGTTTTCCTCTGCTTGTAATGGAGCAAACTCTGTGAGTTTTGTTGGTGATTTCAGATTTTTACTCATTTTATGTTTTGAAACCTGAAAAAATTTATAATCAGCTGTGCATGTTACATTTATTTATTTACAAATTGTAATGACTTCTTGGTTTATTTTGATTTCACTGATGACAAGTTGATATAATAGAAATCTACTTTAGTGCTACAGGTCCCTACAGTAGATGACTAGCAGTAATTCGTTATCGGCATTGCAGAATTCTATGAGGAACATATATTATGACACATGCATGACAGCAGGTATAACGGGTGTCAAACGTGTCTTAACCAAGTCTTAACACTAACCTCAAATCGGTAGTTTCCAAAAACTTGTGCTATAACTAATCCACAAAACATTTTAAAAAATGCTAGAGTAATAAATATTTTTAATATGCATAACTGCTTGCTTATTATACTTGATCACGTTTCAGGCAATCTCCACCGTGTAGTGAAATAATTGAGGACATTGAGGATCTGATATCAATCCAGGATATCGGTCCTAAAGAAAGATACAGCTCCAGGAAAAATGTTAAAGTTCAAGTAAAAAAGAAAAATGTACGCTTATATATTTTATGATTTACTGATGTCTTACCCATATTCATTTTTTAGATCAACAATCTCCCAATTCCTGTACCAATTGGGGATAATATACCTGGCATTCAAAAGATTTATATTAAAACATGGGGCTGTGCACATAACAGTTCCGATTCGGAATACATGGCTGGACAGCTTGCTGCTTATGGCTATAAACTGGTCGAAGATAAAACTCTAGCAGATCTTTGGTTGCTCAATAGCTGTACTGTAAAAAACCCTTCTGAAGACCATTTTAGGTAAATTTAATAGCATGCTGCTTTTTAAGACACATTGTAAATCCCAAAACAATAATTGTATGAATTCTCTTAGCCTCTGCCAGTTTTGCCATTATATTGCAAATCTATAGTGTTGAGCCATTAACATAATATTTTGCCACTGTGGCATTAGAATCATGTGTAGATCTTAGTAACCAGTTGCCAGGGGCAATGCAAATTTTTTCATTATGAGTGATTTTGATTTCCATATTTTATAAACCAAACAAAAAGACATATTTTCCATCACACCATTAAATGTAAGTTAAACTTAACTGGGGGATTCTTTTACCAAATGACAAGAAGACAGCCAAAAAATTAACAATTTAGGCTACTGCACATTGGTCACATGGTTGTTGCTCAATGCCTGACCAGTGATAACTTCAGTTTTATAAATTTGCAGTATAGCTACATCATTTTTTTTTCTCAGGAATGAAATTGAAACAGGTAAGAAGCAAGGCAAGCACATTGTTCTTGCTGGATGTGTTCCTCAAGGTGCACCAAAGTCATCATTTGTACAAGGACTTAGTATAATTGGTGTCCAGCAAATAGATAGAGTTGTTGAGGTTGTTGAAGAAACTCTTAGAGGCAATACAGTCAAACTTCTTGGTAAGGCAACATCAATCAACTGCAGTATTTTGTTTGATAAGATTGAGAATACATCTGATAGTACTAAATTCATATACTGTCCTGAAAGTTGTGAATTTTTGCAGAAACTGCATTTGAAATAGCTAATGTGCTGTAAAACAACAGCAAATAAGTAAGATAAAATATTGTAGAAAAGTTCTTAATGTTCATTTGATATGACAATATCTTGAATGAAGATAAAACTACAAGTTTACTTCTTCAATAAGAAACCACACATAGATATTGCTACTTTTTGAGATTGAATGATCTTGGGAACTCAAGTTGATAGCAGGTTATGCTGGCACAGTGCTTATTTTGCAATCTTATAATTGAAGCCAAAGATCAGTCTTACTAACAATATAATCATATGGGGGCAGGCAAAAATGATTCTACAAAAAAGAGTACTTCAGTTAATTTTTAATGTCAAGATTCTTGTAATGAAACTTTTATATGCTATAATCTGCTCAAATTAACTTCCATACACTTCATAATTGAACATAGCGATAATTTTTTTCAAAACAATGCAATAAATAATCAATATGAACAGGACATGATCTGTATACCGACACATAACTCTGTTCTGTAACCAAAACTCTCCTATACTAGGTTACATTAGAATAAATAATAATTTACCAAGTGAGTTCTGGAGAAGCACTAATATCCTTGCACTTGTAAATCATCTCTGGAAATATCTTGTTGACAAATGCATTTACTCTCTACAAGAGTTTTTTTAACAACTATTTTTCATTTGGACATGAAAACCACAGGATAAGTTTAAGATGCTACATCAACCAAGTATAGATGGTTTTCATGCTTTAATGATATATATATTTCAGGTACTGTAACATTTTGTTACTCGTTAATTCCAAAACACTTGCTTGTTAACTTCTTGAATTCACCTTGACCTTGCTGCAGTAGCCAATAAACAATCCTGTAAGGCTTGGATAAAAATGTCCAGCAAAATGATCTACATATACCCGTGAAACATCAACAGCATCTTGAAGATATTGTAAACCAACTTGAAATTGACAAATATTTTATTACCAATTCCCATTTTCGGTTTTCTCAAAACCACAAGAGACTGATTGTCATGTTTGCTTTTTGAAAAATGCAGCACAGTAGTTAATATTGCAATGCAGTTAATTTTCCATACATCCATTTGGACATTAAAAACGTACTTACAAATATTTTCTTTTAACTGGATGAAAATACCTTTTAGGCACAAAGAAGGAAAATGGCAAGAAATCTGGTGGTGCTTCCTTATTACTTCCCAAAGTTAGGAGGAATCCACTGATTGAAATAATAGCTATCAATACTGGCTGCCTCAATCAGTGCACCTATTGTAAAACAAAACATGCCAGAGGTGATTTGGGCAGCTATCCTCCTGAAGAGATTATAGCAAGAGCCAAACTAGCATTTGAAGAAGGTGTGGTAGAAATATGGCTAACATCAGAAGACACTGGTACTTATGGTAGGGACATAGGGACCTCTTTGCCTGAATTGTTATGGAAACTGGTTGAGGTATTATTTTTATGATAATGATCAAGCTTGTTGTGATGAGGTAATCAGTAAGTGTTAAGTAGTGTTGATTTATCATAAAAATGTCAACTTATTATTTGCACTTTTTGGAATATCTTGTATCACTGACATCTTCAATTTGTAAGACATGCCCCTCCATGCCAAAGACAGACAGATACACCAGTTTTAACAAGTGCATTCAAAGTGTTGCTTCCAGAGTTGATATGTCATCTAGTATGTTACAACAGTGGAAAATAAATATTTTTAAAAGCACCCTAAGAAAAGAAGCGCAAAGCATACCTATGTATATTTTACATTACTAGATATCAACTGTGGGACCTATGCCTTAATGTCTTAGTCAAACTTGACGTGTCTGTCTGGCATGTTTGTCAAAATGGAATAAGGGTAATTTTGTTAGCGAGTTTTACTTATTTTCTTATCATTACCATCCTCAATGACAGACATGTTTTTGTCAATTTTACTCTTCTCATCAGCTAAAGAACACCCAGCTAAGTATCCTCTTTAGCAAGTTTGAGCATTTCTTTTGATGAATCTAGCATCCAGATTCGGTAGTTGCTTCTTTTTCTCCAAGCTTCCTCCATTATTGTCATCTTCTGAATCTGGTTAGACTCTATCAATAGATTGGATGAAGATATTAGAAACATAATAAACACATACAAAGTTGAAAGAGCTGCTAGAATGAAGGCGCTCAAATGGAAATGGACAACGAGCTAAGTCAGTATCCTGAATGTAGAGAAGGAGACAGTAAAAACATTCTAGAAGTGTGCCAGTTTGACCCATCCCAGTTTGGTAGTGATTCAGAGGATCACAACAACTACCGAAACTGGAGGCTAATTTCATCAGAAGAAGTGCTGATTCTTGCTAAGGAGAGACACTTAGCTGTCTGTTATCAAACTGATGAGGAGAAAGTGAAGAAATCATGTCTGGATGGCAGTAATAAGAGAGAAAAAAGTGAAACTGGCTTAATCATTACTAACAAGACAACAAATGAGCAAACCTACACTACTAATGCTTTGATGTTGGCCTTCTTGATTGTACCAGTCAATCTATTTGACCTGTGCGATTAACTGATTTTTATAATTTTGCAGGTGATACCTGAAGGCTGTCGACTGAGACTAGGAATGACAAATCCTCCATATATTTTAGAACATTTGGAGGAAATTGCAAAGATAATGTCACATCCCAGAGTATACAGGTTTCTCCACGTTCCTGTACAATCAGGAAGTGATCAGGTATTGGCAGATATGAAGAGACAATACTGTAGAAGTGACTTTGAAAACGTCGTGGATTTTCTCAAAGAAAAGTATGTACTACAAGCTATCAAGAAATGTATTACCAAAATGTATTCATTCGTGAGCTTCTTCTTGAGGAGAAGTGATCAGGGTCCTAAAACATATAGCCAAATCATTGCAAAAACCAGATTACTTTCAATATGAAGTTTTAGTTTTTAGTGATTGACATTTACAGGGAACATTAGGGTTACAGATAATAATAGACAAGAATGTAAAATCACAGAAAATGCTAAATAAATCTTGAACAACAACAACAAATAACAGTGACCGAAAATTTTATCCAAATACAAAATTAGATAGTGTATAAGAAAACATAAACTAAACAGTTTGTAAATATAGCAGGTATAAGTGCTTAAAAGTATCAGTGATTCTAAGATTCAAAATAATCCACAATGTCATCTGACAAATGTATCACTGTGGTGGTCTATACGGATAACTGCCGCCAAAATAGGGATTTGCAGATGTTAAAATTTCAAGCTACCTTTGTCAATTATTTATTTTATTTCCAGAGTGCCTGGTATAACTATAGCAACTGACATCATCTGTGGATTTCCCACCGAAACTGAACGAGACTTTGAAGATACAATAAACCTATGCAATAAATACAATTTTCCTAGCCTTTTCATCAACCAATTTTTCCCAAGGCCTGGAACACCAGCGTCGCTTCTACCAAAAGTGCCTACACAAGAAGTGAAACAGAGGACAAAGAGACTCACTGATCTTTTCTATACCTACCAACCATATGATCATAAAATTGGGGAGATTCAAGAGGTGTTAGCTACTGAAGTGTCACATGATAAGAAGCATTATGTGACTCACAATGAGTTCTATGAACAAGTGTTGATACCTATGAGGAAAGAATTTCTGGGAAAATTGGTGAAGGTAAAAATAAACAAGGCTACAAAGTTTTCAATGATTGGGGAACCACTGGATGAAATCAAAATGCCTGGATTGACAAAGCCATTAGAAAAAGGACAAGTATCTGGCGTTAAGCTGGAAGGCAATGTCGATAAGAAAGTGCTAATAGCTTTGTTATTATTATTTATTTCAATTGTTATCAAGTTGCTTTGTAATAAAAAGTATTTTTAGAGAGTTGTGTCAAAGTTCATCTCAGGTGTACCATGTAGCATTAATATATTCCACAAGAAGATTCCAACTTCAACTGACAGCTGTACCTTCGAGCAAACGAGCTTATATATTGCGGTGCTGCTAACCACTAATGCTCTCAACTAGAGATCCAAATTCGAATACCGAGTATCAGGTTCTCGGTGGAGCGATATACGAGCCCCTTCCCACTTCAGTTGGCCCAACTATTGAAATCTTAGTTTTTTTTTCTTATCAAACACAAACAATAAAAATGTAGCAGGGTGTTATAGATTTAAAATATTAACAATGAATATTTTGATAATATATAGTAGAAAACACCAACTTTATCACACCCTAATCAAATTTGCAGCATAAAAATAACACATGTTGCAATTACAGCATATCAACCTATTTTCATTTCAATGCAAAATAAGTCTATAACGCCATGACAATTGTTTTTATTAATCACAGCTGTCAGAATACGTTTAAAATAGTTTTGGGTAGTTAAGGTTTTCAAAATGGGTAGAGGAAAGGTTATTAGTGAGAAAATTCGGTTAGTGATAATTAAATTTTTTAATTCTGAGAAATATTGTTAGAAGATATAACGTAACTGGTTTAGTTAATATTAAGCCACGATATGTGAAAAAAAGTAATATCAGAAATGCCGACCGAAGAGCATTAAGAAGAATAATCGTGAAAAACAGGCGTGCCAATTATTTACAATTAAGTGCTCTATGGAGTGATGCTGTTGGAAGAATTTCGAGGTCCAAAACTCATAGACAGGCCCACAAACTGGGATTTAGCACTTGCAAGGTAAGTTTTCTTATAAAAAAAAAGTGAAGTAAAAACCCTAAAGTTGCACAACTTGTTTATAGGCCAAAGAAAAGCCACTATTAACTCCACTGCAAAAGAAAAATTTTGTTAGATGGGCTAAAGGACATAGACAATGGACACCTCAACAATGGTGTGCAATACAATGGAGTGATGAGGCCCGATTCGAAGTTTGTGTTGGTGACAGTCGCAGTAGAGTTATTCGCAAAAAAATGAAGCATTCCATGTTGACTGCCTGAAGAGATAAGTGAAATTTCCAGCATCCATTATAGTCTGGGGCAGTATGTCATCAAAAGGAGTAGGAAAACTTCATTTTATTGATGGAAATGTGGACACAAACAAATATTTGGCAATTTTAGAAGAATCTCTTTTACCAGTGATGGAAGAATGTTTGACATCCGGCCAAGATTTTGCGTTTCAGCAAGATGGTGCAGCGTGCCATACCTCAAAAAAGGCTACAAAATGGATGGAAGAAAATAATGTACCACTTTTGAAATGGGTTTGTAGCAGTGCAGATCTGTCACCTATTGAAACTTTGTGGCACGAGATGAAAAAGGTTCTGGCAGCTCAGTTATTTTTAAAACGCTCAGACCTGTCGATTTTGTTTTCAAGGGGGCCACAAGTTTGGCAAAAAATCACGTTAGCATGTGCAGCCCCCTAAGCGGGGGTGACACCACCCCCAAAATCTTAAATGGAAAGGGGGGTCGAGTGATACATTATTTTAACGGTCTTTCAATTCCCTTTATAATGATATAAAATTAATGTACTTCAATTCATGTAGTTTTGAAGATTTATTGATTTAAAGCTTAAATAAAACTAATACATCATCATTAGTGGAGATCAATACATTTGGCAGCAAAGGAATTTAAAAATGAAGAATGAACTGACCCGTTAGGCAAGTAAACGTTGAAAATGGCCACCATGACTCTCCATGCAATAATAAAGATTTTGCTCAAAACGTTGCCGCACATTTTGAAATATTTGAGGAGTAATTTGAAGGCACTCATTCACAATTTTTTGTCGCAGGTCTTCTAATGATGTTGGCTGAGTAGCATAGATTTTGCTTTTTAAATGACCCCACATAAAGAAATCCAAAGGTGATAAATCTGGCAATCTTGGGGGCCATTTAATGGCACCTCTTCTACCAATCCATCGATCTGGAAACATCTGATCTAAATATTTTCGAACACGTAATGCGTAATGTGGTGGGGCACCATCCTGTTGGAACATCAACCTATTCGCAATGTACCGCCGATCATTCTGATTTTCAATTATGACTGTTAATGCAGGATCTATGGCGTCTTCCAATAATTCCAAATATATATGACCGGTCAAATTTCCAGGTAAGAAAAAAGGACCTACTAAATGATCGCCAAAAATACCAGCCCAAACGTTTAATTTTTGTGGCTCTTGTGTGTGAACCTCATGATAAATTCTGGGATTAGAATCGGACCAATATCGGCAGTTATGACGATTTACTATGCCATTTAAGAAAAAGG
This sequence comes from Acanthoscelides obtectus, assembly GCA_963669975.1. Taxonomy (NCBI): domain Eukaryota; kingdom Metazoa; phylum Arthropoda; class Insecta; order Coleoptera; family Chrysomelidae; genus Acanthoscelides; species Acanthoscelides obtectus. The sequence goes on from CAVLJG010000008.1 coordinate 52,051,994, forward strand.
AACATTCGTCGGAAAAGCAAGTGTTGAATAGAAAATGTTCATCGTTTATAATTCGTTCACTCATATCTTCACAAAATTGTAATCGCCGATCAAAATCGTCTTCATTAAGTTCTTGTACCAGGTGAATTTTATATGGATGAAAACTATGGGCCTTTAGAATCCGTTGGACAGTACGTTGACTAACACCACACACAGTCTCCAATTTGCGGGTACTTAACGTAGGATCTACATAAACTTGCCCTAAAACTCCCACTGCTATTGCTTCGTTCTTTATGGTATTTTCAATGTGGCGTTTTTTATTGGCGACTGACCCAGTTTCCCGAAATTTAGCTACAAGTTCTAGAACATATTTTCGATGCACGTTACTGTTCTCATGTCGCTAATTTATAATTCTTTTAGTCAAATTTCTTCTGAAAGTAGTACAAACTAATCTGATGTACCTATTAAAGTCTACTTTAAGCTTTAAATCAATAAATCTTCAAAACTACTGAACTGAAGCTCATGTATTTTACATCATTATAAAGGGAATTGAAAGACCTTTAAAATAAGGTATCACTCGACCCCCCTTTCCATTTAAGATTTTAGGGTTGGTGTCACCCCCCGCCCAGGGGGCTGCACGTGTTAAAGTGATTTTTTGCCAAACTTGTATCCCCTAGAAAACAAAATCGACGGGTCTGAGCGTTTGTCCAAAAAAAAAAAAACTGAGCTGCCAGTAAATGCGTCTGCTTCGTTTTCGATGCGCCACCCTGTATAATAAGTTACCACAAGAAATTAAAAGGTTGGCAGATATAAAAGAATATAAGAGTATTTATCAATTGTTAATGCACTTAGAACCATATGACCTTCAAGAATATTTTGAAATGTAATATCTCTATTATATGTTTTGCCTCTTTGTTTTTTCTGTCTTGATGACACTGTGATGTATATTTCACCCAACAGTATGTAATACATTGTAATCATGCACTGTTATTTTGAAATAAAGATTTATTATTATTATTATTAAATACCTAGTTAGAAAAGTAAGCCATTATTGGTCGAGCCCGAGATATAATGGCTGATATCAATCATGGCTTTCTCAAACAAGGCGAGTATAAAATTTTTTACTACTATCCAGTACATCTGCTTTAATAACATTTGAATATTTCCATTCAACAGTATCATTCACCGTAACCTATTTTAAATAAATGATCATGACGTTTCAAAACAAAGACTAGAGATGGTTGGACGCTCCAAGAACAAAGAAATCGATGAACAAGGGTTCATTTGTTGTTCTTTATTTAAAACTGTATCTTTGTATACGTATATAAATAAATATATATTTTGTCATTATTTATAAACTGCTTCCACAGTCAAACCAATAATGCAATGTTGCAGAATTTGTATCTATCCTGAACTTTCAGTTCCACCTAAAATCGGAGAACCATTAGGATCGATCTGGATGATCCTAAACAGATTCGACAGAAATGTGTATTTGAGCGTAGAAAACAAGGCGTTGCAGCAAGTTACAGTTGTGTTCTGTGGCCTTCATCACTGTTGTGCCAGGCAACAAAATGTGTGGCACACACTTTCTACACAAGTGATGCCCGCTTCTCCCCCTCTCTCTCTTCCTCGTACACATAAAAACCTAAAAGGGAAAGGGACTTTCGCCAGCAGTGTATGCAAGCAGTTGAACTATGATTTACTATTGTATTCATTATATACATTTTATACATTATAAATCGAGACGTATATATTCACCAATGTATACGCGTATAGAAAGGTGTATACAATGCGCCCATCACTGGGCATCACTCTGTTGCTGTCATCATGTCTGTAAACAACTCTAATTTTGACACTTCGGACGAGTTGCGACCAGAAATATTGGTTATTATTAATAAACCACGAAGTAATGAACCTTTAAAGCATTGCAAAGCGTGAGTGAAATGCAAAGATTGCATGTTTTGTCGACATTTTTCCGAGAGCTACGTCATCCTTGTCGACAGGACTGGCTTCATATGAATACATGTATTCCTTACTCAATTTAACCTCCTATATCTAGTATTCGTGCGTTTCATATTCATTTTACAAATACTTTGAAATCTAGTAACTCGCGCTATTGGTAAATGTTTATTTCTGATTAGAAAACGTAGATCCAAGTACGGAATTCTAGAGACAAGTAGGAAAGAATGCCTTGACAGCAACCAAAACCTTCTGAATAAGCGCTGAATATTCTTCTGAATTCAATGCATATTTTTTCAAATGATACATTTATCCTAAGGTACAAATGAGTTTCATGAATGATGATGAAAATGAAGAAAGTACATTTACAAAAATACAAAATGCTTTTCAATACTTTATTCCTCACATAGCCATTTACAGTAAACACATTGAAAAAGTATCATGCGTAATAGACAACATGTTTATGAAAAATCAGTATCTGTATAAAGATTCAAACATCCAGCTCAGAATATATTGAAAACATTCTCAATAATTCAATAATTGCATTGGGTACGATTCCAGCAACAAATATTTGTAATTGTGCATAATCATTGGTAAAAAATATAATTCTATGATTGAATTTTCTACAAAAACGTATCTCTATATTTCAGAATCTGTATTTCACGATAGTCAACTAGATCCTTAAAGTAGTGTGCATTGGTCAAGGAATATCAGGCTTATATCTCTGATAAAGAAGAAAACTAAATTCCTACTCAAAGAAATGCATCAATGCTCTTATTCAAAATAAATAACAGATAATACTAACATTGACTTAAGTATCGTTTGTAAGGCATAATTTGCCTTATATATCACTGATATTGGTGTCTATATAACACAAAATATCACCAAAAAACATCAAGACACTGTTATAAATAACAAATACCAAACCCACCGGCAGTTGTGCAATACACAATTTATCTGGTAGATCTATTATCCACAAAAGTAAAAGTCAGATCTTCTCGTTTCCATGAATTATTAGAAATGACACAATGTAATGCATAACTGAACCCACTACAAGGTTGTCAGGTCAAAAAATGTTATGTATTGTGTATTCAAATAACCCTAGAAAAATCCCACTAATAAAAACCTATGAAGTAAATGAAACGTGTATACCTAAATGCCAAAGTGAGCCCCATGATAAACGTTTTTATTGCTAGCCTAGCTGAATCGCAATATTGCGAATATTGATAATACTGCAGTTGACACCACACCCATTCTTACACCCCCTTGCTACGAACAAACTAAAGTAAGAAGTCAAGTTTATCTCAATTCTCACTCATTCACGTTTCTCATACTGACAGTCGATACTGTTTTCTAACTTGTGATTGATGTCAATCCTGATATTTTTTTTAGAAATCGAGCGTAGTATGTAAAAGTCAAAATATATACGTTTTGGCATGTTATCGAACAAAATATATCTGTGCCAGTTTTTTTCATGTGATTTTATGATGATTAGATATGAAATATAAAACTTCGAGAAAACAAGTAATCTACATATTTGGCTTATGTATATATAATATTTCGAGACTCTCGATTTATTTTTTAATTGCTCCCTAAAATGATCAAAATAATCCTTTTAGTCCAAACATTACCAAGAAGCAGAATATGCAAATACAAAGTTCGAGAACGTTGTAGTACTGTTTTGTGTTCGCTCATATTTTCGTTGCGCGTTTTCAAGGGTTCATTTAGTCGTAAATTGTATATGACTAATGGTGCATGGAATTGCCGGGGTTAGAATCGCATAAATATATTAAAGGCCAAAAAACTGAAAAGACGGCAGGAATACCTGAAACGTCGAAATTGGTTTTTTACGTTTTTGCCGGTACCTCCATCGCCACCGGATCAATTTTAAAAAAAAAATACAAAGATTTTTCGTCCTTGGCATGGTAGTTCTAGAGGGGCCAAGGATTAGCGGACAGACAAACAGACGAGAATGTGTGACATTGTTTTATGTGATGTACATGTCACCTAACATCCAAAAAATTTTTTCGAGATCGTTCGTGATTACAATACTTCCTCGCCAATTGGCGTGGAAAATAAAATGGCAAGCGACAGTCCAACGAATAAGGAAAAAATCATGCATATTCCCTATCGAGTTACACGACTTTCATAATGTAACAAAAAAATGTCTACGATACTTCTCTCGATTATGCGTGGGACGCAAAAATATCCAACGTCCTCAACTAAATTGCTTCCTCAAGTACCTACAAAATACCCGATTTGATAAATTGTCTAATGTTAATGAATCTACAGTTGACCTGGCAACCTTGCAAGACCATCAACCAAACTCGAATCTAGACCTCTAGGGGGGGTTCCAACCCTTATCCGGACTTCTAACAGTTCGGCTCCGTGCCGAAGTACCTGTCACCGAAGTTGCCGATGCCCGGCATCACGTGAAACCGTCCGTTGATTTCAGGATCGATGGCCGTCGTGACAATGGTGACCTTTGGAAAGGCGTACGCGATGGACTGGACCCCCGATTCGGCCATCAGCAGGGATACGAGGAGGATGTTGCTCTCCAGCACGTCGTGGTCGAGAAGGACACGGATGGCCATTATAGCGGCTGCGCCGGTGGCAACGGTAGCGTCCATCAGGATGACTTTGTAGTCTTTGATGTCCTTGGGCAGACGCAGGTAATATAACTGGAAGACAAAAACGTTATTTCCTACTTACTCTATAATCTAATCATATTAGATGAAAATACCCCTGGTTTGCGAACTAATTGTAAAGTCTGCTTTTATTTCTTGTATTTTGCTATAAAATGCTCTTTGAGCGAAACCTCTATATTGCTAAGTAAACTAGTAGCGATCGCCGGAAGATAGATGTTTTGGGATAAACAATTAGAAATTCTCAAAAACCACTAGATCAATCGACTCCAATTTTGTTGTGGATATTTATAAGTATGAAGCATACAAATTTGACAAATTTCAAGTAGCTGCGTGAAATTATTGTCGCAATAGCAACAAGAGCCACAACCGGCATTTTGCATCGATTTTCGGCCATAACTTCCTTACTATTGGTTGGATCTTTTTACGTGTGGTCTCATTCTATAGGTCTCATAAATACCTATACTATTTGATGAGTTCTTTGGTTCCGGGCAGCACTTTCGATTGAATCCCAAAAAACACGTTTTCTCATTTTTATTGTCGAATAAAAAGTTTTCCCACAAAAATTGGTGTACCCATTTTATGCGTCCATGTTTTAAATACCCCATTGAACAACATACATCAATAAAACCAGACTTGACAATTATTTCGCTATATGCTAATATGATGAGACTACTATGAAATAATAGCAAAATCGTTTGGGGAAACCGTAAGACAACATATTTGTCTGTCCAATAAAACCACATGTATTGACAAATCTTTACTGTAAACGTTTCAATCTTGAAGGTGATCTTCTTCAGTACAATGACACTTTGTTTGTTTCTCCTTTTCATTATTACATTAGTATACAGTGTTATTACAATAGTCTGAAAGAGCCGTAACATGCTGAGATTTCGCGAAGTCATCATTCCGAATTTTAAGATGGCACCACTCAAAACCAGCATAGCCTAGGACCGCCTGGGGTAGACATTCCCGTTCCTCAAAATTGCGTCAAGTAGGTTGATTCTGCACTTAACACGCAACGCCATTATGAGTTCATAAAAGATTATGTTTAGCACAAACTAGGCCCTCTAAGAAAAAAGTCAGTCAAACATATCCATCCATAGACATTCTTTCACTGCCCTACTGGTAGTGCATCTGGCAACAGGATATTTTACATCCGTATGTGACCTTGACTTCGAATAACATTTAAACTTGACATGACCTTGACTTTGAGGTCAAGTTCACATTCGGACGAGAAATTTCTTGCCAGTATAAAAATGAGAGGTTTTCTTTGGGAATTTTGATTTGACCTTGAAGGTCATGGCCAATGTCATTTTCTGGTGATCCTCACAAATGCGCTGAACATTTTTTCGATGTCGATTTGACCTTGAATGCAATGATCAAGGCCATGGTCAAGGTGATGTTCAGACGTTAATGTTGTTCCTCATTTCAATTACAATGTGAAAAGGGGGACTTCAATTTAAAAATATTCAGATGACTTGGCACCTTGAAGGCAGTAGTCAAGGTCACTGTCCAGATCACCACCATTTTACCCGCTCATCAACCTATCTATCATGATCACGCCAATAACATCTTGTTACTGATTACCAAAATTTGCACTGGTTGCCAAGTGGCACAGCAATAAGATATTGACGACTTAGAACACTTTTATATATTCAGTGAATACTTACTTCTGGCTCTCCAGTTTGTAGATTGGTTTGTATTAAAATTTTTCCTATCCTAATATCCTTACAGACATCACATACTGCTTGCTCCATCGTTTCTCCTGCTCTCAGAATTGACACACCACAGATATTATTTGTAGCCATTCGTTTACCTTCAAATTGAAAAAAGGTTCAATATATAAATAAAATGCAGTGTTCTTTACAAAGCGTCTTAGCTATTACATATCGACGTCATACAAAACCTAGGGAATGTATAGGATACCTGGGTTGCCCAGGCAACATATGAAATATTATGAATATTATTATCCATTACATACTTTACCTGGGTAATGAATACAATTCCTAGGGATTGTATAGAGTACGTGCTATTCCACCAGCAATGTGTAAAATTAATAGAACTTGGTCTAAATTTATCAATGTTAACCCGCATACCTATAAAATGACGGGCAGATGAAACAAGTTATATTATTTAAAATAAACTTTAAAAAAAGTTAACAATTAGAGTGCTCCTTAAAAATAAGCCCTATGAAAAGGGTACAAAAAACACTTTTCTGTTACTACAGTAAAGTCACAGTAAATTAACGTGAAACTAAACATTATTCTGGGTATAAGTTACATAATGTAATTTTCTCTGCTTACAAGTACGCAATACGTTTATTGTTTGCCTGCCGGTACGTTCAAGCCGTTCCTTGCTCTAGTCTTTTACATACATTACTGGCTGCGCATTCGGTGTTGCATAGAATACCTAGGCAAAGTGTAAAACAAATAATATTACATACATTGCCTGCACGTCTTAGGTATTCTATACATCATCTAGATATTGTATAGAATACCGTATTATACAGATTGCCGGTAACATATAGATTAACTGAGTAATCCACGGAGAGAGCGTAACTTTCCTAAATGAGTTTAATTGCACAAACCGATCTTGAACGCAGCTGCTACTCGCTCTTACAGAAGTTATTAATAGAGTCCTATTGTTTTTATTCGCTTTCTGGAAATGTAGCAAATTTTATAGATGTTGTCCACTGATTGTATTGTAGCGCCCTCGTAGACTAAGAACGTTATGAGACGCCTTCGTACATCTGCTACGCGACCACGCAAGGGGTTCACGGCTACATCAATAACGTTCGACAGACATCGAAGGCGTTCTGCCCGTCGATTTTGCGCTGGCAGACTCTGGATAGGTCAATTTGAACATACACGGGAAACCAAATTTGTCTAACAGCTTGAGTTCAATATGTACGACGAGAGAAGTGTATGGACACATACGTGTGTGTTAGAGAAAGGGACAGAAGCCGGCTGGATAGCAAAGCTCAACACCGCATTGGCTAGCAACGCTTTCGCGGAGATCTGCCGCGTTGCCAGTATGTTAAACCAGTTGAATTAAAATGCATGTTGAAAATATGCGTTAGTTTATTATCTACGTCTAAATGATGGGTTTATTTTGTGCGTACACATTTTTGAATTGTATCGAATCTGTTTAAGATCGATTCTGAAGGTCAGAATCGCCACAAATTCTGCAACATGACATCATTGGTTCGCTTGGCAACACCGCATCTCGTGTATTCCAAGGCAAGGTTTCCACCTCCATGATCATAGATGAGCGATTTCAGTCAGTACCTATATAGCGCTAGCGTGTTTGTTACGTTTTCCAACCGCTCGCTGTCGCAAATTAACAATAGCTCAGGATGTGTTGATTTTATCACCGTTTGTGACGTGTGAAATATGGGTATTAGGTGCATAGGATTGCTGGGCTTGGGAGCATATAAATATACTAACATCCAAAAATTTTCTTATACCCTCCCTAATCCGGACAACCGTCAACGCCTGAATTTCAGCCCCTAGAAAACTTTTTCTGAAAATGGACACTAGCCTCTGAAACGACAACAAACGAAGTTTGAGCGATTTTTATTTTTTTCATGTTTTTGCTCCAAGCTCCGATTTTCAAAAACTACATACCTTTTTCAACCTTGGAATCGTAGTAATCTTATGTAAAAATTTCATCCAAATCCGATTAGTACTGTCAAAATTATAGACGAGCCAAGGATTTTTGGACAGACAGACTGACGGGTTTTCGTGATGTAGCTACATGTCCTATAATATCGAATCATCGATTTTTTCGCGATTACAATACTTCCCCGCCAGTAGCTTAAATGAACAAACCACTGCATACAGAGGTACATTGCATGTGTATGTGTGAGAAAGATGAAGGCATGAAAGTGATACTAGTAGTTTTACTGTGACCTGCCAAAATCGGTGAAGAGATCCATATTGCTATCACTGGTCACAATAAGTGATACTCAATGTATGAGGTTCTTACCATGATATACAACGCCCTGAGGAGTTTCAACAGACTTATCGACAAACGTCATCAAAGAAAGTGTATATTCAATGACGAGTCTTATGAGCCGTTTACTATAAAATATAAATTCGTCTCTTGGAGTGTCCTTATTTCTTATAAAGGTGTGCAATCCACGGATCTGTGGAGTGGTAGGAAGAAGCTTGATGGTGTCTGGACGTGGTTGTTTATTTGAAGCGTATGCTGCCACTAGCTCTTCTCTCAGTTTCAGCCCTCTCTGAAATTTAAAATCATGTGTAATTATCTTCATTCGGCGATTAAAATGTAATACTTATATTTTGTGTATTTGCGATTGTATTCATACAGGATGTTGTCAGGAGAAGGTGATAGCAGATTCTGCTCGTGAAAATATGAAAAAAAATTCATATATACATGGGTTCAGATTCACAGTTTCCATCATAATGGGAGGTACAACTTGGGCATCTTTGCTAGGCTGCATGACACTGACTTTGCAAAAACGAATTTTTTTACGCAAAGTCTGGGAGACTGCTGTCAACGGCTTATTAATAGAGATTTCACATTGAAACTTCGGAAGAATGTTGTTCAAATGTTGTTCAGCATTACTAGTATTGACAAAAAAAAGTCTTGAAAATATGGCTTCTTCTTCACGGAATTAACCTTATTCAAGGAAAATATAAAAACTAAACTAAAAAAAAAAGTATTGGTATACTTTTTCTCTCAATAATATGGCTGTGGTGCCCACTGAGATACTATTGGGTCTAATAATTTCAATCTAGTTAGAGCTAAATAAGCATCTTATTACTTCAAATGGTTGCACCAAATTTCAACCAAATCAATTTAAGGATATTTATGTTTTATAAATAACCTTTTTTTTAAACTTCAGCATATGTTCATGGACACTTTTTGCCTGAAAATGATCTAATGAATCACTGACGGTGAATTACAAATTACTAATTATAAAACCTACAGATGCAACTCCAACTCCAGACATACTGGAGGTGTAGTGATTTATGTTTACCACAAAATACAGATCACATTATTCGATTGTACCACTTTAGACTATGCATACTGGTATGCACATATACAGTTCAAATTATTTGGGAAACGTTATGATCTTTGTACTTTTTACCGTTCACCAAACAGTGATGCGGATACATTTTTAACGTTTTTTGAAGAAAAATGCGAAGAAATGTGGAATTTTAGAAACAATATAATACTTTTAGGTGATTTTAATTTAAATTATTATGGTAAAAGCATGAAAACAAGAAAATTGAAAGAAACCATAAACAACTATGGGTTCAAGCAAAAAATTGAAGAGAGTACTAGAATAACATCATTATCAGAGACTTTGTTAGATCTTGTTATTGTAAATTTCGAACGTGCAGGGATTAAAGCTGTACATACACCTAAAGATAGGGATCACAGTTTGACAATGCTGCCTTTGGTAGGGCATTTTTCTGATACAAAAATTAAGAAAATCGTAAATACTATTAAATACGAAAAACTTGAACGAGAACTTGCTGGCTGCTATTGGAATTTTGGTGAGAATATGGAAAAAATATATGACAACATAATAGGAAATATAAAAACTTGTTTAGATCTTGCAACTGATAAAAAAGTAATTTGCTTGACAAAAAATACAGCCTGGTATAACAAGAATATTAAGGCAGCTCAAAACTTGAGAGACAAACAATACAATAAATGTATATTCACAAAATCAAATGATGATTGGGAGGTATATAAAACTCTTAGGAATAAATGTGTATATGTAATTGGAGAAGAAAAAAGGAAATTCTACGATAAACAAATCGATAATAACAAGTGCGACAGTGTAAAGATGTGGAAGACTTTAAAAAGACTGATCAATTCGAAGCCGCATGATTGTGTAAATCAAGTTCAATTCGAAAACGGTACCGAAACAAATTCTTTGGTGATTGCAAACAAACTAAATGAATATTTTGTGGAAAGTATTGTTGATATTGTGGGTACTGCCAATGCTGCACCTGACTATATGAAAATCAGTTTCCAGGGGAAAATGTTGTATACACTTTCAAAATTTCACAGCGTATCATTGAATTATCTAAGAAAAAAAGTAAACAGTTTAAAATCAAATAACAACTGTGCCGAAATCACTACTAAAAACGTGCTGAAAAACTGTTTCGAAATTTTGGGATATCCTGTATTAAATTGGATCAATTGTTCACTGAGAAGCAGTTCTTTTCCTGAACATTTAAAATGCTCTACAATAACACCAGTTCCCAAAATAAAAAATTCTAAAAGATGCAGCGATATGAGACCAGTAAATGTGTTACCAGACATTGAAAAATTATTAGAGTCCAAAGTGCATGACCAATTAATGCAGTTTATAGAAGAAAACAAAATTTTAGTGGAGGCGCAAGCAGGCTTTCGAAAAAATATTCCACAGAAACGGCTTTCCAGTTGGTAACTGAGAATTGGAGAAGAGCCCTAGACTCAGAAGAAGTTGTCATAGCAGTATTTTTTGATTTGAAGAGGGCATTTGTAACAATTGATAGAGATATTTTGTTAGGTAAATTGAAGGCATATGGTATAACAGGAAGTGTTTTAGATTGGTTTAGAAATTATTTGTCTAAAAGGATGCAAGTTACAAAAGTTAATGACACTATTTCATCAAAAATTGAAAATACGTTGGGTGTTCCACAGGGCAGTATCCTGGGACCACTTCTTTTTATTTTATACATAAATGATTTACCTGTCATAGTCAAAAAATGCAAAATTCAGATTTTCGCCGATGACACTATGATTTATATAAGTACTAAAAATATTCAGTCTGGTATCTCTTATATAAATGAAGACTTGAAGCTTGTCTCAAAATGGTTAGCATCTAACAGACTAAAATTAAATGCAAGTAATGTTCAACTGAATATTGATGGTGAAGATATTGAATTCGTAGAAAATTTTAAATACCTGGGGGTTTTTGTTGACTCTCGATTAATTTTTGATATTTATTATGAAAAAGTTATAAATAAGATTAGTAGTAAAGTGGGATATTTATCGAGAGTTTCTGGATGTCTGAGTTCATATAGCAGGAAAATTATCTATAATACCATCATTCTTCCAAATTTCTTGTACTGTTCGACTATTCTATATTTAGCAAATAATTCCATTTTTGAAAGACTGCAAATTTTACAAAATAAGTGCATGAGAATAATACTAAATAAAGATAAATATACTCCAATTAGGCAAATGCTTAGCAAATTAAAATGGCTCAATGTAAAAAATTTTATCAAATATCTTGTAATGATATTCATTTATAAAGAAAAAAATAATATATTTCCATCAAGTCTAACTAATTTAACATCATCAAATGTCGACCAGCATTTACATAATACCAGAAATAAAGATGACTTCTATTTAATGACCAAAAAGTATAACATATGCTACAAATCTGTATTCCATCAAGGGTTGATTGAATATAATAAATTATACTCGGAGATAAAAGACCAGAAAACTTTGACAAAATTTAAAGTAAAATTGAAAAACCACTTGTTAAATCTACAATTATAGGTTGCCCAGCATTTACATCATACACCATATGGCTTGAATTTACTAGTTCCAAGTTGTTTACAATTATTCTGTTTATGTAGCCAAATGTGCTAAATACATCTTTCTACTACTACTACTATCCTCTCAAGTTTTGTACCAGAGTTATAAAACACTCTGTATACTGAAATATCAACATTATTCTTTGTGTGATAAATGAATATAAATTATAAGCAGTACTTAATTGTAACTTTTCTTATTCGTTTTAACGATTTGAACAAAACATGAAAAACATCACATGCCACTCACCAGTTGCAACTGAGTTTGTACATGCTGCACAATCAGCTGTATAGCCACCTCATTCTCCCCACCCCTAGGGACGATAATATCAGCATGGCTCATCAGAGGTGCGATGTAGTGGTTGAAAGAAGGTTGTACCATTCCCGTATATTGCTTTAATACTCCATCAAGGTCCCTGCCTCTTTGGCTGATGTCCCTTTTGAGACGCCTCGCTAGTCTGACGTCAGCATCTGTGTCCACGAAGATTTTCATGTCAAGCATCTCAACTACTTTGGGGTGGTGGAAGGTTAATATGCCCTCAAAGATTATCACGTTGGCGCCATACATTGTTTTCTGGAAATGAGAAAAAATTATTGAACATTGATTACACCGATCACTATACCCTATTCGTAGTCCATTTACGCCCCGGCACAACGAAGATGCAGCGCGGCAATGCGGCAGCCGCCTAAGCGTTGCAATAGCTATTGGTCATTCGACCATAAAACTACGAACAAGTGCAGGATTCGACAGGATAGAACTCAGGCTCGGGGTATACCGGCACACCGACGCCGGCAGTTGCTGTTTATATTCGGTGTATACATAGCGTGTGTTTATAAGTTAGCATGTCATCTACGGATACAGCAGATGAAACTAAGAATATTTCCCCCAATGTTTCCTTCGGCCATGCTTCCTCTTTTCGTGAGATTTAAAGACGTGTGGCGAACAAAACAGGCTTATGTCCTAAGACAATTTTCAACATTGTCAAAAAATATATCGTAAGAAAAAACAAAAAATTGTCTCCACCACACAAGAGGTCTTTAAAGTAATAAATCTGAGTTCTTGACACTGAGTAAAAGCTTGTAAGGGATGAGCGCAGATTTTGGTATCAAATTACAATCCACATGCAAAGTTTAACGCCAGTGCGGCAAAAATTGTCTCCAAGAAAAGCGTAAGAGTAGGCCTTACAGAAAAGTTTGTGGAAGTCTTATTCGTGGGCGAAAACTGCTTCCCAAAAAATATGTCTACCTTTAAAAAATGATGGAAAAATCTTTGTACTCAATAAAATTGTAAGGAGGTATCATTTTTATTTCTGCGGACATGTCTTATATTTCACTCTTATTAGCATAATGTCAGTGTTATTTCCCAGATATATATTCGTGATCAAAATTGATGCGTCTTATTTATATCTACAATTGTGTATTAGAGATAAGGGTGCATCAAAATTTGAAATCAGATATTATGTTTTAGAGATCTTATATGACATGTAAATTACGAAAAGCCATGTCACTCAATTCTGTCGGTCTGTCCGCTAATCTTTGGGCCGCCTTTAACTTGGAAAGTAGTGCTCGAATTTGGATGAAATTTTCGCACAAGGTTACTTCTCGAACTATACCAAGTACGAATAAGCTTATCAGTTTTTAGAATTTAGTCTAGTGGTACCGGAACTAGGGGCAAAAACACAAAAAACAAAATCGCTCAAACTTCGTTTTTTGATGATTCAATTTGCTTCTGGACATTTTTAGGAAAATTTTAGGGGTTGCTTCCTCTTCAGTGATGTCTCCTCCCCGAAAACATGACAAGAAGGGACGTTTGAATATTCAGGCAAACGAAATAGTCCTTAACGTTAATAAGATCGAAATTTTAGAGCATCCTGAAATGAAAATTCATGTTATTGAAAGACGTGTGGCGAACAAGACAGGCTTATGTCCTAAGACAATTTTCAACATTGTTAAAGAATATACAAAAGATTGTCTCCACCTCACAAGAGGCTGCATTACACGAAGCTGTTGGATACAGTTGATATCTTTGATCGGAATGAAATCAGACGCAATGTCCATCAATTTTTTGAAAGGCAGGAACTTTCCACCATAGACAAAGTATTACAGGAGGTTAATAGTGATGAAGACTTACCTAGTTTCAAAAGGACCACATTCTATACTTTACTCAAAAAACTTCATTTTAAGTATAGAAAACGGGACAGAAATAGTATTTTGATGGACAGTCAAGATATTATTTTATGGAAAAGAAATTATTTAAAATACAATCAATACAGAATCCGTCAGGTACGTGTACCTAACCAATTCGTCATGTGTGTTGTAGAAATGGTGTCAAGTAGACTGTATCCATGAGCCCACGCTGAAAACTTAGCTACTCTAAACTTAGATATATCTTAGATATACCTGTTGGATACTCTGCTTGTATTATTAGTTTTCTTGAATACTATATGAAATAATTATTACCAGGAAAGGAAACCGATTTGTTATTTGTCGCATTGGCAGTGAATACTGCTTTGTGCCCACTGCCCTATGGGCATTTGAGTTAAAGAAAACGACCGACTACCATGAAGAAATGGACGGGAGTTGATTTGAACGATGGTTTGAAGAAACGCTCCCAAAGCTTGACGACAATGCCGCCGTCGGTACTTAATAATGCTGCATATCACACTAGAAAAAACTCCTACAATGTCCACAAGAAAGGCAGAAATTCAACAATGACTCATATCAAAAGATATTAGTTTAAATGAAAATATGGTTAAAGCAAAACTTATCCATCTAGTCAGGCTGTTTCAAGGCTACCCCCTAATCACTGCGAATTAAATTCCTTTGAAATGATTTGGCCAAATATAAAAAACTATATGGCTTCAAACAATAGAACATTCAAATTTTCTGGCGTGAAAAATTTGTTTCATGAAGCTGTCAACAGCGTGACGGCAAACCAAGGAAAGATTGCATCCATTCAAGAGACAATCGAAACAAAGATGTGGGATCTGGAGAATATGATCGATATTCAAAATGAACCTCTAATAATTGATATTAACCATTCGGACGATGATTCAAGTACTTCTAGCAAATAAAGAATTGTGAAAAATATCTGCACTTCTTTCTATAAAAATAATCATTTATTTTGTTCGATTATTCCAAGACCATTGAGGAAAATACCGACCTGTACATTCTCGCTTTTGGGCATGTTGTGTTTTGTCTGGGCGTAAATGTACTACGAATGGGGTATAGACTATTTTCCACTATAGTACAACACGTTAATAAAATATGTATATGTCATTTGCATTCAAGAACTTCCTGCTACCTAGCAGCCTACATCGGTTTTATTTCTGGAAGACCTATAGACACTAACATGCTGTTACTGCCTTAACGGTTGGACCAGATCTTTAGATGCAAATGAGCCTGTGGGCTTCTCCAGAGCCTTTGATAAGATTCCTCATAAAAGGCTCCTTCACAAGCGCAATCATCTTAGAATTAGGGGTAGTTTACTTACAGAAAGAACATTTTCAATCTGTGTTGGAGAGAGCTACTCCTTTAGCCATCCTGTTACTAGTGGAGTACCGCAAGCATCTGCTCTAGGGCCGATACTCTTTCTCTTATATACAAACGATCTGCTCGTACAACTTTCTTCAATGTCTTCCGCCTTTGCAGATGACACTACAATACGACCAGGAACTCCGCTGTACTTCGAAAAGACCTCAAACTTATTGGAAAGCGTTCGGAACGTTTTTGATCATACCGTCGAGGCTGTTACAAGCCGCACATATCTTGTCGGAACACATTCAGAATATCACATCAAACACCAAGCGGCAGCTGTATTTTATTGAAAAATGCTTCAATGGTTGCACTGTTAGGATCTTTCTGGTGAACATGTTTGTTTTAACAGTACGTAAATGAGATTTGTATATACTCGTATAATATTTGCGCGCGGCAATTGGAAATACTCAAACTATCGTGAATTACCAGTGCATCCAAAAATATACCTGGAAGTCGCCACTGTCCAAGTCGAAAAGACCATAGTCAAAGCATATAAAAAATCGCCACTTTGCGACAAATCATAGTAATTCTGTATAAAATCAGAATGAACTAATCGATACATAGTCTAATGATCAATATCATATAATCAAAACTTAGTTAAAATAGGTCTGATAAGTAGTGACTAAATGCCAAGGAATTTTGG
This sequence comes from Acanthoscelides obtectus, assembly GCA_963669975.1. Taxonomy (NCBI): domain Eukaryota; kingdom Metazoa; phylum Arthropoda; class Insecta; order Coleoptera; family Chrysomelidae; genus Acanthoscelides; species Acanthoscelides obtectus. The sequence goes on from CAVLJG010000008.1 coordinate 52,068,328, forward strand.
TACTGACAACATTACCAAATTGACATAAGAGGTCACTTAGATAGAATGTGTTCAAATATTGTTGTAAATAGTGATTTGGAGGTTAGAGATGGTGTATAACAAATAGTGTAATTAAAAATGTTTGATCTTACCGTTCTTGCTTCCCTTGAATGCGTGACGAAATTATAAACAGGCACCTCCACCTTCCTCCCTTCTTTAAGTCTCTGAAGTGTGGATGTGAGGAGGTCAAAGTCAAAGGCGTCGGGATGGTCAAAATTGTACTCATTTATGCCGGCCATTTCATGTTGCTTCTCGTTTAGAACCTTGTAGAAAGAGTCCATACTCAACAAAGTTACCCATGGCACTCCAAGCGACTCTATTATCTTCTGTGCTACTGTTGTTTTTCCAGATGCGCTTCCACCGCATATCCCTTAAAAATGACAACATTTTCGACCCGCACCACATCTTAAACTGTAACTACAGGGATACTTTTTCCACGAAATCACTATATATATCAAATTTTTAATTTTTAAATCACCACACTATACTGATGAAATACTATAACTATTATACAGGGTCAAATCATATTAATGTATGTCCTAAACGCTTTAGCTTTTGAGGTACAGGCTGGTCAAGTTTTCAAAAGTAAATTATTATCAATATTTGTGAGTACCACTTTGAATATTTTAATGAAATTTGACATACACATACTATGCCTTGAAACCTTGAAAATTAAGAAAACTCTTAACTCAGCCCTCAAAGTTCGATTACAAATGTGGGCCAAGCCTTGAGAAATTCCTAGATGTTTTTAAGTTTTACATCTTTCTCATCATTGTAAGATGTGCTTAAAGAAATTTTGCGGGTATGAAATGTTTAATACAAGCAAAAGTCGTGTTATCCAAGTGACCCAATCTTTTTTTATGTGTTTTCCTCATTCACTTGAGGGTTTCGGAAATATATTTTTTTACAAAAGACTAAAAAATTAATTGTTCAGCTATAGGGTTATACAGAGAAAGGGTGTAATGTGAACACTGAACACATGAACTCAGAATTTGACCTGCAGAGCTTCCAGCAACTGGCTAGTAGACACATACTCTAAACCACCGCGCCACCGAGCTTTCGATTTTAGTATATTTTCATATTGTTATTTTGTTATTTATAAAAACATTTACTGGGTGAAAAATTGTTTTTGCAAAAATACCTTATACAATTGTATAACTATTGCTGCGCTGGCAAATTTTAATCACAGATAAATATTACAGCAGTCCGAATTATAATGTACTATAATAAACATTTGTTTGTTTTATTCCCATCTAAAATAAACCCATATCTAATCCAGTTTGTCATTGAACACTTTTCTGTAATCACTGAATAAGCAAACAGTGTAGACACGTTTCATAAACATCCTAGGTATCATAAATTTACAGATAAAACTGCAAAACTCAAGCAAGATTATAACATAAATAAAACGTTTAGATAAACCTAGACGCGTAATTTAGCCAATATTACTTTTATGTTGCACATCCTGGTTTAAAAAATAATAGGAATGATTAACTGGCTAATAAAACGAAACTTGATAGAAACGTTTCCTCAAAATTTGAATAATCCACCATCTCTTTCTGGAATATTTGGTTCCAAAGTTGATAAAGTCCGAAAGTATTCCCATATTATTAATTTGTAAGGGAAAATTCAGCAATATCTATAAAAACTTACTTTATTAAAATATCTGAAGGCAATCTTATTTAGCTTTTGAAATATTTTTCAAGAGGGGTGATAGGTAAAGACTTTCCGCGATATCCGAACACTTAGTCGGGTCTGCAGTTCAATCTCACTTAAGTATGTTATTAGATAAAGAATGATTTGCCAGAAATCAGATTAAATTTGATTTTAAGATTGTTTAATTGCAATATATACTATATATTCAATACACAGCAGGTAGTCACGTTCAAATTATAATATACTGAACAATTGAAAAACAATTAATCAATGAATTTCAAGGCAGCAGACAAATAATATTTAACAGACAACAAGTAAAACTTACCAATGACAAATGGCTCAACCTTTTGTCCTTCACAGTTGTACCAAGGTGGCCTGCCAGCTGTATAAATTGTTCTTTGTGGTGTTCTCAAGATTGACTCTGTAACACCCTTATTCTGTGTAGTTTGATTGATCGAGGTTGTGCGTTGTCGCCGAGATCTAGTTGTGGGTAATATAAAAAAAACAATATACAAAAACTGTGTACATTACATAGAAAAAACCTCAGGTAATTATATCTAGTATCCTCAAATTTATAATTTTTTTCATCATGCAGGATGTAAAATTATGGGTGGATCAATATGAAATGAAATGAGATGCTTATTATTCTTAGCCCCTAGCTACTTCCTATAGTTTATAATAGTGTCTTACTCAAGTAATAAACAAAAAATCAGTAATTCTAGATTCCCTTAAAATCATAGTAAATGCAACCACAGTAAATGCAACAATAGCAAATGCGAGATGACATACAGTTATCTTAACACAGAAAGTACATATATTATGCCATTTTATCTAGATACAATTGCTTAACTTTACGAATAAATATATTTACAGACGTCGCTTCTCTAATTTCTGTAGATAATGCATTAAAAAGGCTCAAACCATCACTAAAAAGACATTTTTGCATATGGGATGTTCTAGCGAATTCTATGTCAAAAGTGTTATGTGACCTGATATTATATGCATGCCTCTCGGACCTCGGTATTAGATATTCCTGCAAGTATTCAGTCAATAAATGATTTTTTGTTTTAAAAATAAATAAGACATTTGACATTTCAACCTTTTGCTGTATTGAAAGCCATCCGACGGTTTTTAACATTAAATTAATAGGCGTATAACGTGTACAAAATAATATAGTGCGCATAGCCTTGTTTTGTAGTAACTGGAGCCTTTGCATGTCAAATTTTATGCATGATAGCAACAATGAAAAACAATAAAATGTGGATATATGATGGAATTATATACAAGAAGACGACTCCAGTGACTAAGACTTTCAGATATTCGCCTAAAATCCTATTTTTTCCCAATTTTTTTACTAACATAATCAACATGCAATGAAAAATTTAGCTGAGGATCTAAAACTACGCCCAAATACAAATACAAATACTAGATGCACTTTCAATTTGAATATTATCTATCTCAATACAAAATTTATTTTCTAAAAATGTATTACAGTTCTGCTTTGTCCCAAAAAACATGTATTGTCTGCAAATAAGCTCAGAAATGTATTTATTTATATAAAGTAGGAACAAAAGCGGGCCCAACACACTACCCTGAGGTACCCCAATTTCACTATCAATTGAATTTGACGCCACGTTATTAATCTTCGTCATATGAAAACGGTCTTTCACGTAGTTCTTAAACCATTTTAGTGCACTGTCTGTAATCCCATAGGTCTGCAATTTCTGGATCAGTCTTTTTCTATCAATAGTCTCAAATGCACGTTGAAGGTCGATGAATACACTTAACACAATATTCCCGTCATGAATGTATGAACGCCATTTCGAACAGACATACTGCAGCGCCGACTCGCACGAGTGTTTTTCCCGAAATCCCGACTGTCCCTCAAACAACAGCTTTCTTGCCTCCAGAAACTCCCGTAACTGCGCACAAACCACGGTTTCCAAGATTTTGTCTATCACTGATAACAAGTTAATGGGTCGGTATTGTGCTGGTTTACTTGGTGTGACACTTTTGGAATAGGCACTATAACACTAGTTTTTATTGCTTTTGGAACTTTTCCTGTTGTAAGGCGTAAATGTTCCTTTTTTTCTTATACAGATTCCAGTCTGAATTTAATTTGGTTATTTTAAACTTTTTATAAGCTTCGTCCCTGTCTCTTCAGGCTTGGATTACGAACCTATTAATCCACGGTTGTTTGCGGGTTTGAGTTTTTTTAAGATATACAACTTTATTTAGTTTCTGTAATATTTTTCATAAACTTTTCATATAATAGGGCCACATCTGTTGATGAATAGTCCCAATCTTTTCCGTAGAGTTCAGCTATAATAGTGTTAATATTTTCCTCATTAAATTTTCATTTCCTCTGTTTTTACCTCATGTTGCATATCCAATACGCAGCCTATAACACGATGATCTGAAATTTGTGGAAAATCAAACGTGATTTCTTCAAGCAAGTAATTGTTAGTCACAATTAAATCAATCGGGGTGGCTGACGTATTTGTCACTCTAGTGCACTCTTGAACTATCTATGTAAATCCTGCATCTGATATGGTATTTATTAATTATTTTTGGCTTGGGTTCTCGGTCTCTAAGCGAATATTAAAATCTCCCAAAATAATACTTTGATGAGTTGTTATTAAACCATCTTCCAGTAATTCCTCAAAAAATTGGAAAAACAAGTCCATGCTACCGTTCGGAGATCTATACAGTGATTCAACAATTATATTTTACAATCCCAGCTGAACATTTAAGCATAAAACCAAAAATGACCAAGACGTATGAAATTTTTTACAAATGTACAAGTAACATTGTTTTTTACATAAATTATCGTTCCCCCTGAATGACAACTTTCAGCATGGGCAATGTAGTGACTATAGCCATTAATATTCAGCTCGCTATCCTCAAAATCCTCTGTAATATGGGTTTCATTAACACATAATAAGTATAAGAGGATTCTTATCCAGTACTAGCATCCATCAACTTTTCGTCTTAGGCCCTGTACATTTATGGACCAACAAATTTCTTGAACATACGTTGATTGCTATTCATATTTTGTTTTAAACCTAGTCTTTTCCACTTGCCGCCGATATGAAGTACAATTTCGATCAAAAACAATATGATTATATTCTATATTTTTTATCTAAGACATTGCTAATATATTCACAGTTGCTACAACGTTTATCACTGCTTGTACATTGATCTGCCTTATGATTGCCGGCGCATAGTGGACATTTAAATTGCTCTTGTTTGCAGAAATTTGCCATATGCCCGTATTTCCAGCATTTAAAACATCTTAAAACACTAACAAATTCATACAATAGAAAACTATCCCATCCAAAGCGTAATTTCTTTTGAGCAATAAAGTAATTAAATGCCTCATTTGATACCTCCAATAGCACATTAAAATGTTCCTTCCTAGGAGGCTTATATTTCCTAACAAACGTTATTTCGCTTGTACCACACATGTCTTTCAATTTGTTTATGAATATATCAATCTCCCTCAGGTATTTATCATAAACACCAACAATAACAATTTGGTTTTTTGAACTCTGGTATCTGAATTTCGTACCGGGCTAGCGCGTTCCGGGAAGCCTCGCGTAGTTTTTGCATCGACTCGTCGTTTTCGCATTCTATCTGAATCCCACCGTTAGCCGTATTTCTGACTCCGGCTATGTTTATTTGGGATGGATCGACTTTGTTGGTCACATCTAACTTGGTTTTCACTCTGTTTTGTGACTAATTTTTTGGTTTACTTATCAAAGGCGGTCTTTTGGCTTTTACTATGTCACTCCACTTCTGCATGCTGGCATTGGGTGCTCTATCGTGTAATGTCTTAACAAAGCCAAAACACTCCTTGGTTTGTTCCAACACATTGTTGGTTTTTTGTTCAAGACTGTCTAATCTCCTCGATATTTTTAGGTTTTGTATAGCATTATTACTACACTTATTACAGAACCAAAACAAATTCGTGCCATCAGCAATACACTTACTGACATCCTTTACTTTAACACACACATTATGGAAAAAAATTTCACATAACTTACACTGAATTTGTTTACTGTTTACTATAAAATTATCCGTGCACATGGAACAGAGAAGAAGCCAGAGATGGAGGATCTCAATAGCCATCATGTTACCTAATGTATGTTATCTGAAATTCAATGTCTCAAGAAATATTTACACTTTTGTGAGTTTATCCCTACAGTGGTGAACTTCCTTATACATTAATTGCATTATGTAACATGATAAAAGAATGTTTTCAAAAAAATGAATGCTGATGTATGATTATACCATCCTGTTTGAAGCCTTTATATGCTTATATTCACACTACACAAACCCTTTTTGGATATATTTTCAAGTGGTAGTTCTCATCTGGATTGCTCCTGTATGAGAAAAATCTACATAACAATCCATATTCCAAACATATTCTGATGACATATGCATAATAGGTGTTTGTTTCAAAGAACCAGTTCATTTGAACTTGCTAATTATTCAAAATTCAACAAGTACATTACAAGGCTCCTACAAGTTTTTTTATTGTTTTTATTATCTTACTGTATCTTTTTATACACACATATGATTGTGTGATTTTACATAATTTCAGTATATATAGTCCATATGTAATCTGCCGCTGTGTGCGAACATTTGTTTGTGGAAGCTCAGACATACATTCTTTAGCTTTGTCTCGCCACCTCAAAAACCTTGTTACATCCCAGTTGACATGGACATATTTTAAGTTAACTTGTTATTGGTCTTCATAATATAAAACATTCCTAAAAATACAACTAATGGTATATATCCATAGCTTTTGCAAAAATTATATATAATATTGTGAGAAAGTGAATGAATGCAATGGACCTTTATTAATTAATTCATGTGTGCAAGAGGAGCTGCATTTAAGGTCAGTTTGCCTAGCGTGTTTTCCATTATTTTAGACATAATAACAGTCAAAAACAATCATTAACGGATAATATTGCAAGCTTATAATGTATGGGCATTGTTACATGAGGATGTGCAATAGATCTTTAAATAATCTTTTATACTATTTCAACTATCAGAATACCAAAAACTTTTTCAGGCAACTATACCTAGGCGACTTTTGTGATCCAGTAGACGCAGGTCTAGGGCAATAAGGAACTGTTATTGGAGAAGCAGGGGTCTGATAGAAGTCACCACTCCTCTCTTCATCTATTTCACCTGCATCAGGAAAAACTTCAAAAAGCTCTGTTTGGATTTCTAAATCGCTGAAAAAATGAAAATAATACGCGGTTTATCGTTTAACTTAAACTAACCTTCCGGAAACACATTGCATAGCTATTTTTAGCTAAGGAAAAACGTGACAATAAAGAAAAATCCAATTACCTATCTGAACTGGCTGACGACGGAGGATCTAGCGTATTTATTTTTGCAGTCATTTCGTTTATGTTAATAGACCAACACTGAGTAATATCAACAATAATTGTTATATCAGCCACGTTCACTTCCCACAAAAACAAGCCGAATTGCGGATTGCGGAATATCAAAAATATGATATTTTTGACAGCATTAAAGCATTTTTGAACTTTGACACCTTTGACACATGACACATAAATTCCATCACTGATGGATCCGGTGAACTTATGGTTGACAGCTGATGTGATGGCGTCGGCAACCGGTTCCGTTGAATGGTCGTTAATAAAAAAACGCATTTTTAGCCTTCAGGTTGCTGTCATATAAGAAAACCTAACCTTTGTTTTATCGTAAATGGATACTCGTTAATTTGAACACCGTATCATAAATCATTATGGCAATGTACGCAGCAGTTGGTATTGTCGTGGAATGTTTGTTAAGCGATTCGAGTGATGATTCGGATGAAGAAGTTATCCAGCGGAGAGAATTTGCGCTCCGAGAATCAATATAAAGAACTATAAATTAGAAAACCAAGAAATTTTCAGATATCGACGATCTCGAATCAATACGAGGCATTGATTTGAGATCTTCTTAAGTAAAGCGATTACGGGACTTCCCAGCGGAGCACGCGTTTTGCACGGGTATTCCCCGGCATTAGCAGTGGAGTTTTTGAAAAGTATAACGCTACAGTCACGTATCTTTATATAATTATCTACTTTATGAATATTGACAAACAGTAGATTTCTTTGGAATCAAAATTTAAATTTATAAATATGCCAGTCCTAAAAATCACCAGAAATAGGACTTTTCAAAAAAGTTTTCATCATATCACCAGATTGGTCTACAAATCACCAGATCTGGTGATTTTTCACCAGACCTGGCAACATTGGCTAATTGTACGATTATTGGCGTTTTTGTACGATAACCGAGGAGAGAGAGACCCCCCAAAAAAATATCATTGGAGAAAGGTAAATACGTAGAAAATTATTTTCCCCTGCTCAAGTTTCAATAGTCGGTAAACACCCCCTTTCCAGTGTTCACAAGAACGAAGAACATTCGCTTCCAGAAGTCCCACTACCTCAAAATGTCCCTCTGGATCTGCCCCCTGTGAATTGCTATTTCTGGCGATTATCTCGTCAAAACTTGGTGACCAAAGTGACTGAAAACCTGGCAACCCTGCGTCAGAGATGTGGTCACTCCCAGGTGCGTGAAGTGGCCAATCGCACCTCGCGCATGTGTGTTGTCCATGTCCACTTACAGATTACAGATGACGTTACCAGAATCTGGCTGCTAATTTGTCTCTAGAAAAAATATTGAATTTTTACGAGAGCGACAGCTGCTTCTCTAAATTCAAACACACCTTATGCTGCTGTTGGCTGTACCAACAATACAAATTCGGACACTTCACAGTCCGCCCCAGTTAATGATTTAGCAACTGTCCTGGAATCACTTGAACAGATTTTAGCTCCTCTTCCTCACTCTGCAGGCAATACAAGCCCTGAAGGCTGTCTTTCCGCAGCCAGTAACATTGCCGTAAATGCCTAGTGATACAAGCAGGCGGCCGTCACTTTTATAAAATTCTATTCTGGAATGCTTGTGAGATAAAGGATATCTGCAAAAATGTGAATTTGATCCAGCCCTGATTGATGGATCCATAGATATGTAGCCTTTTTGCAAGAAACATTTCCAAAAGAGTGGATTTAGACCATCATTATTCTATGTGCCTTATTTGTCGTCCCACATTTTGATGTCATTCACGCAGTCAGGTTGGACTGGAGGGTGGCGGCTTGTCCGTACTTCTGCGGCGCGGTATTGACTACCACAGGAGCACCAATGTCGAGATGCAGAGGTGAGGTGTGGTCCTCGGCTTCTGGAGGCGGACTTGGACGTTCTGCTGTGCTTCCCGGGTCCGTAAATTGCTGCCGGGGATTACAACTCCAAACACTGGTCATGGAACGCAAGGCTCAACACATCTAGCGGTGTTCGCTTGTATAATTATGTCATGCAACATGGATGCCTCATACACCCCACGTAGGAGCCGACACATCATCCATACAGCAGTCTGTTAACACCAGACGGATTGATTTTGCTATATTCAGAAATTGCAACTTAAGTATTACTTCTCAAGTCCTGTATGCCATTTAGAGTGACCATCTTCTAATCATCTTGGAAGTCGGTAGTCGGTACCCACGATACACATACACTAAAGATAGGATATTGCGCATGTGGGCGAAGCTTCGTGACGTCACCCGGAGAGTTATCGGCTCGTGGTTACCAGCGGCAGGATTGTCGTAACGTTACTGCAGTTCACGTGTATCGTGGTTAATACTATATAGTGCGATTTGTTGGTGGTTTTGTTTTATTAGTTATACATACCTTATATACCCTGTGTGATTGATAAATTGATAAAAATGCGGTGTGCTGTTGTGGGATGTAATTCCGACAATCAATCTAAACGGAATCTTTGCAAAGACATGAAGTTCCACAGTTTTCCTCAAGACCCAAACTTTAGCAAAAAAATTGATACATCTCACAAAAAGATAAGACAAAGTTAATGTAAAAAGCGCTAGGGTTTGCTAGAAAATGCTCTAGAGGATCTGAAACGACGCTTCAGCGTCCAATACCTGTTAAGAAGACGTCTTAATCAAGATGTGATAGAAAACTTTTTCGGAATAATTAGGACAAAAGATGGTCTTCATGACCATACAAGTCCTCTAGAGTTTAAGTATAGAATAAGGTCATATATGTTGGGGCGAAACAAAGGCGCATACTCAGAGTACCTATTGCAGCGTAGAGTCAGAGGATACTCCAGGCATTCCACTAACCGCATCATTAACGAGAATAAACTGAATGCACCTGAAGTATCAGCTGACTATACCGAGCAAGTTTTAGTGGAAGAAATAGATGAGCTCGAGTATGACGGGCTGGAAAATTTGGCTGGCTTTGTTTGCAATAAATTGCAGGATGAGAGGTTGAAAAGTTCCTCAAATGAAACTTATTCATGGATAGATAGACCATCTTAGTGAGGGTGGATTATCAAAACCTTCCACAACTTTCATGAATCAAATTGAGAAGCTGAACAAGCTATTCACTACATTCAATGGGGACGGAATAGTGACAAAAAAGCAAAACTTTATAGGTGAACTTCTGTTGAAGAGCAGCAACATTGACTGCCCTGGAAAAGCTAAAAAACTGTTTTTCAGGTCAAGGATGTTCTTCCGGATCAAAGAACTGAATGAAAGTTTAAAAGACCAGAAAAATCGTAAAAGGAAATGGAAAAAATTGTTGCTTAGACTAAGTCATTTCCATTTATTGTTATATCGAGTTGCGTACACTTTCACACTTACATGTACTTAGGATGTTCTGTGGAATAAGGATAAATGTAGTACAGTATTATGACATGAACATGTTAATCCTGCTCCACAGAACATACTAAAATATAGGTAATGTAGAAAAATTGAGTTATAGTTTAAGCTATAGCCTGTGAAATAGGAATTACAGGGTTGAAATCTTTTATTAAAATCCACCATTTTGTTTTTTATAACATTTCAATGTAGCTAGTGTCACTCGCACCACTAAGACGAATCCAACGACACCTCAAATGTGAAAATCTATCAAGCCGATTGATCTGTAGCCTATGAAGTAGGAATTACAAGGTTGAAATCTTTTATTAAAATCCACCATTTTGTTTTTTATAAAATTTCAATGTAGCTAGTGTCACTCGCACCGCTAAGACGAATCCAACGACACCTCATATGTGAAAATCCGTCCAGCCGTTTGACCTGTAGGTGAAAATATGCACGTTATCCATATCAACCCAAATGATAATCACTCTCCGCTTGACGTCATGCGAGCCGGCGGACGAAAATCGAACAGCGGAGCATACGGCTCTGTAGGTACCGAACAAAACTATGCAGATTCTCCATCAAAGCGCATTGATTGGGAACTCTATAGTTTATACTTTCCTTTCCCAATATTCCGGTTATAGGTTACTGAGGGCGAACTAGATTCTACTTTGTAGGAGGTGATAAGGTTCGTGCAAGAGGCGCTTGTAAGAGCAGCTACCTTAAGAAGAAGGTGCCCTGATACTCATTTTCTCCCTGCTGATATTCACCAAAAGATCAGCCATAAGATCGCTAAACGGAATCGTCGCCCTGAATACATTAGAAGGGCTACGAATCTTGTCCATTCCGTTAGGGACGCTTTATTTAAATACCGAAATGAAGAATGGAATAGCTTCGTCGAAGGGATGATAAACAACTCCATCCCCCTTTGGCGCGTTGCAAGGTCTATAAGAAATGGTAAGAAAGAACAACTGCCATCAATCCATGGCCGTGGTGGCATTGCTTTCCAGCGGAACTTCATGGTCATATCAAAGACCTTAAGGTACGCAAGCTCCGGGAGGCGATCAAATAACCAACAAGGCTCCGAGGGCTTTGACATATCTTCTAACAATAATTAACGCGATGCTTAGGCTCCAATATTTTCCAAGAGACTGGAAAATCGCTGAAGTTGTGATGATCCCGGAAAAGGTACAATCCGGATTTCTCACCGAGCACAGTACGGAGCACCAGGCAATGAGACTTGTGGAGACGATAACCTCTGGATTCACTCAAAGTACTGGAGTTCTTTTTTGGATATTTCAAAGGCTTTCGATAAGGTGTGGCATGCAGGGCTGCTTTATAAATTTATCAGTAAGGGAATTCCATTTTTGGCTGTCAAAATTGCTTAAATCCTTCTTGGAAGGAAGAAAGTACAGGGTCAAAATTAAGGATACTTATTCTACGTATTATCCTAGGACAGGCGTCCCCCAGGATTCGGTCCTGGGGCCTAGTCTCTATTCTTTGTATACTCATGATATCCCTTGTCCCACCCACTGCGAAGTAGTTTATGCGGATGACACGGCTCTGGTAGTCTCTTCTCACTCGCCTGATCGGGTGAGTGAGAGGCTGCAGGATGCCGTGGATGAAGTATATGAGAGGGCCCTCCGGTGGCGCATCAAAATTAATGACTCCATGACACAGGTCGTCTACTTTACAAAGAAAAGACATTCTGCGCCAGAGCAGATCTCGATTAATGATGTTCCTGTCCCTGTAAAATATTTAGGTTGCACATTAGATAAAACTATGATTTGGAAAACTCATATTCAAAATTTAACTAAAAATGAATTGATAATTTTTCGGCATTTGTATCCGCTACTGAACCGAAATTCAAAATTAAATCTCGTAAATAAAATTCGCCTTTATACTACGATTGTCCGTCTTGCTTTGACCTACGCAAGTGCGCATTGGTGCTTTTTCTCCAAGTCTCGTGTGCGTACCTTGCAAGTCATGCAAAATAAAATTCTCCGCACTACAGCATGCGCCCCATGGTACATCTCCACCATTCACAGAGACCTGCCAATACCTACGATCTTTGAGCAGATCAAGTTACTGGCTAGGAAGTGTTCTGAAAAGCTCCCATAGTAATCCTTTGTTGCGTACCGCAGTGGACTATACTCCGGCTTAGGTACAAAAACATAAAATACTCCATCTGGCTCTCTAAATTATGAATCTTTTGGCAATACTCTAACCAAATTGAGCACATTTGGAATACAGGTTAAATAAACTTCCTTTTTATTAATTGTTTATATTCCCCTCTTTTTCTCCTTCCTTTATCTTATACTTAATAATTGGCCGTTTCAAAGGATGTTTACGTAGATAACATATAGTACTCACAGTAATGCCTCAGGTAATTACACTTCTTCGTTAAAAGCAGAAGTCTGGCGAGTTATTCTAGCAGAACTGAAAAATCACAAGGCTTGGTATATGCCCAGATAGGCTATAGATCGGCGAGACGCGCGACGTGGAGTGCTGCTGGGAAGAAAATTATTTTCGATACTCCACTCAGTCGTCTACTAATCAATACCATTGTTATATCAGTATCAACAGAAATCAGCCTGATCACCGGCCGCCCAATAGTGACAGGAAAGAGACTTTTGAACCTGCATATATGCTAATTAAGGTCACCCATCAATCGGATGTGCCCTCCTTTTAACCGAATCAAGTATTGATATGGGACAGAGCAATCGAAAGCAGTAGCTTCTCAGACATTTGATCAGTATTCCAGACGGTTTAACGTTCGTAAAATAAGGAATCAGGTAACCTGATAATTTTGTCTTAAAACACAGTCTGATTCCATATGTAACAATTATTTATTTAAAATACAAACTTAACAAATAACATTGTATATATTTAACAGTATTTTTTCAGTTTTAATAAAATTTTAACAAATAAATATTCGAAACTCGATAATCCTTCTTCAAACAGGTCAATTTTTTTCTTTTAAAATCTTATTCTACCAAGATGCGACTGACAAGACAAATGAATATGCAACTAAACATGCCTACGTCAACGTTATTCATTTACCTTGTTCCTTATTGGGAATTTTATGATGCTAGACGATAGATGAAAGGAAAAGTATTATGGGATTATAGCTACAATGTTAAGCATCTAGTGGTGACCCATAAACTAGAATCACACTATATGCCAAATAGCAAAATCACTAGTTTCGAGTCTATCGAGTGCCGTTTCTCGAGAAACTGATTTAATCAACATAGGTTGCTTACATTGTCCCTCTTATCGAACAAGCCAGGTCATTAATTTAATTTTTGAACAGTGTCTAAGTTTGCTTCAAAGGAATTCTATACTTGATCTAAGTACATTGTGAGAATGTTACTACAAATTAGGCATTTAAAAAAAGAATATTTCTTGTGGGAGTATAGAGTTACAGTACTTCGTTGTTCACAGTGAGTTTTACTCCGAGCAAATGTTATCCTGCAAATTATAATGGTCTATAGAAGGCGAAATCATATAAGACGTTGGGTATGGCTGATGTCAATAACTTCGCAAGGAATGTGTCTTTCATATTAGAGCTGCCGGACGCAGACACAAGTCGTCACCACGAGTTGCTAGACGTACCACCATTTTTGTCCGGTATTCGTTGCATTGGCAACTCTGGCCAAATGTGCGCTGGCGACAAGATGCAGCCAAAAATTGTGGCTCGGAAGTGGCCATTTCGAGGCCGATACCATACAAAGTGTGGGAAAATGTCTCCCACTGGTGGTTTCAAAGTGACCGCTACCTTCGAACTAGTAGTAGGTAGTAGTAGTAATGTAGGAAGGCGAAGCCTTGCAACTAGGCCACCTTTGACCCTTTTTGCCGACCCCGCAGTACCAACACTGTACAACTCCATGAGCCATCTACGGGTAACTGATATAATAAACCAGCTCCAGCGATGGGATGTACGATTAATATTGCATGCCGTGTGTGATACAAACAACACAACATCCATGGCAAGGAATTAACTTCCGAGGCGGGGATTCGGACCCACGAGCCCCGTGTCGCTAGCTCGACGCGCTGATCGCTGAGCTTGCGAGCCTCCCCTACCCTCGGACTAATATGCGGTCGCCTTTAAGAATGAGCATGTTCAAGACACTGTGAGGATCAATATTACCACTATAAATATTATTGAATTTTGTCGTTAGTCAATTTAAAATATAAACATAGCTTACAGGTCGTATTTGCAGCAAATACTCCCAAATTCTACAGTGCTTTTTCAGCTTGCTTCGGTAAAACTACTTACGTGTTTTCTCTACGGTTTTCCCTGAAAAAATCTATATCTTTGGCTTTTAGTCAGAGAAAGTGACAGTTCAAAGATTACCTTTCAAGCAGTATTTGCTTTGAATCATCCCTTTCTCACAACCTCAGTTTCTGATAAAACGTTCGTTGAATTCGAGTATACCGTAGAAAAAATACGAGTATTCATTTCATTTAGAAAGCATCTGTTGGATGAGACATGGCAATAGGGTGGTTTCCGTTTATCCAAAAATAGCTATTTTTAACTTATTAAGATGGCTTCATGACATTTAAGCATATTTGAATACTGTCAATAGCATTGAAGAAGAATAGATATTAATCTTGTCATCTGGTATCAAAGCAAATGCTATAAAGTAACGACTAAACATAGAGCAGCAACTGTTTTAGCTGTAGATAGATATTAGAAATGAGACAATGTGCTCCTTAAAAGTTCAACTCCAGACAAAAAACCACCTTTTCACCAATGCACAGTGGTGCAGAAAATCGGAAAAGCCGCCATATTCATAAAGGTATTATCATCAGAAATTGCAAGTACTTAGATAATTTAACAATGCACGTTTTCCCGGAATTTCGAAGGCTTAAAAGGTTATTAGGTATAACTCCCTTATAAGTGACGGTGCAGACACAAGCCTTTGAACTTTGGTGTTTATATGTTACAAGATGCTGACATCAAAACAACTGTGTGAAAAAATTCAAATACATACCAAGATGGCG
Source organism: Acanthoscelides obtectus (assembly GCA_963669975.1). Lineage (NCBI taxonomy): Eukaryota > Metazoa > Arthropoda > Insecta > Coleoptera > Chrysomelidae > Acanthoscelides > Acanthoscelides obtectus. The sequence continues at coordinate 52,083,765 of CAVLJG010000008.1, forward strand.
GAGATGGTGAAGATGCCTATTTCAGGGATATAGGCTTTTAGTTTTAATATTGAGATTAATTACCCCGGCTCAAGTGATACTTGAATATTTGATATTACCTTATATTGATTTGTCCCGATATATATAATATTTCTTGATATAAGGTCATTTGATATTGCAAAAGTCTCATCACTGCCCGCTAAAAGTCGCCACTAACGTTTAATTTTTTTATTTATTTTTTCGTCAAAAGTCTCGCAATTTGAAGCCATTTAGCCCATGTCTAAATGTATGGCTGCTTTTCGGCTTTTCTAGCCCTTTGTGCAATGTGAGGAACCCGATTCTTTTGAAGTTAGCATAAATGATAAACTTTATTTTCCAGCTTTCAATCTTCGTCTCTAATAATACACAACTAGTAATTCAGATTCAAAAATGAATAGTTTTGACTTGCTGAACTCTTCAGCTATATTTACATCCTTAGATCTGTAACACATTAGGTCATCACTGGCAGCCAATAATCGAGGTCAGTCGCTAGGGCAAGTATAGGCACTAAGCGCAGTTGGTGGCTAAGCGTATCCACATTCTTGTCCATCATTCGATAGGGCTACGCCAATTTGTTATCACAGGTGGTGAAACACCGCTACCGTAAGTAGCGAGTCTCTTGCTCTGATGTAGCCTCATAATATAAACAATGTCATCCACAACCTGAGGCGGTAACTAGTGCTAGCTTTGCTGTGCCCACCACTGAAGACCCAGTATGCAGCAGATTTCTTATACAAATTCTGTTGGTATGAATAATAGCAATTTTGGGTTCGCCATTTTTTATAACTGACCAATTGATACACTTTGTAGAATAGAATATACTATAATACAGAGGAATACGTTAAACTGAACTTCAGGCAAATCGCCAACTTTGTTATTGTTTTGTATTCCATTAATTTGGAATGCTATGTCGGGAAAAAAAGATGTTTTAGTTTTGGTATATAATTTTGATCAAGCCTTATCCCATTCATCTAAAGAAATGTACATAGAACCGCCTTCTTCAATGTAGGGTCAAGTGAGGGACAGTGTAACAAAGGGCACAATATAACATCAAGATTGGTTCTGTCCTTTTCTATTTATCTATGACGTCTCCATACGTGTTTTGCCAATCTCATCTGTTGGCATCTTAAACTAATGTTATCGGACGTCAAGATTACTGGGCGAATGGAAGAATACTCTAATTTATGTTTTTGTAAAACATAGGTGAAACATCTGACCAATATCTGATGAGTAAATATATTATCCCTTTAATCTTCAGTTAGAAAACAAAGTTTATTGCAATTTCTAAATGTAGTATTTTAACGAATTTTTGCTTTAAATAATAGGGCATGGAGTACAGTGTAATATATCATAGTGTGACCCCTTTGATTATTTTTTTAGGTCTTGTATGTGCGGTGTATGGTGCGGAATCGAAAGAGGAAGATTTATGTTGGCCTACACGATGCTAACGATATTATAGAGAAGGGAAAACATTTCATCGGATGGGAGACATTTTATAGAGCCCAATCGAATGTAGAGAACAAATTTGTGGTTTCTGAAAACTAAAAAAAAAAGTAGTTGTGGTGGGGAGACGAAGACAGGTAACTAGCCCACCTTTGACCCTTTTTGCCGAACCCGTAGTATCAACACTGGACTGCTCCACAAGCCATCTACCGGTGCCTGGTGTAATAGACCAGCTCCAGCGATGAGATGTACATATAGTTAATATTGCACCCACGTGCGTGATACACAAGATACAACACAACATGCATGACAAGGAAAAACGCTGAGGCGGATATTCGAACCCGCGACCCCCAGGTTGCTAGCTAACCACCCAGGTTCCTAGTTTATAGGTAGTGTCTAAGTATAACTATGGTATTATTTCAAGCCTAATATGAAGGTTAAAAACTGCTAAAATTATGGTAAAAAGAAGAAGACGATATAATAAACGTTATTATTTTCTATAAATAAAAATGACTTTTTGTTATACTGTCTCGCACTTGACCCTAGTCATAGAGTTTCGTAAGTTGCGAGGATTGAAGAAGAAGGATCACAAAGTATCAACGGCCAGACACTTCAGTCTCAACACTCCCTCGATAAAACTTGATGTCAGCAAATTAAGCAAGGAACTCAATCTCTCAAATAGTCACTGTGTGTATCTCAATGTGAATCATTCAGTTAACAAAGATCTGACATTATTGGATATAATCTCTCAGAAGTTTGCAATGAATCTGTTAAATAGTTTTCTCTTTTATAGACTGTATTAAGATTATGATGCCGAATTTTTCTTTGCCTACAAAATGTAGTCGGATATATTTTTCATTTTGAAATATACTGCTAATGTCTACAAAAACAATTTGAAAGGAACGTTTTTACTAACAAAAAATGACAATCTGAACTCAAAAAGGGCATGCAGGATCTAAATCTGATCGCTAACATAACACGAGAATTTTTAAATTATTGTCCATCTATGCTTAATATTTACATAATGGTATATGTATATACACTAAACATTACAGTAATATTACATATGTCTTAATTAAGTACCATACAGTTTTTTATTACATTTAACATTCATATAATATATACTTACAACTAAAACCTACAAGCTAAAAGATACAAATGTTGAATAATAGTTGAATATAGATGTAGCAAATAAACACAACTCTCGAGTTTTTTATACAAAACAGAACGATATTAGAGAGAAGAAAAATAATGCATATAAGGAAAATAATTCAGTCAACCTGTCAGATGAGAAGTGAAATAATTATTGACGATACTAACTTTTGGCAGTTTGTTACTTAGATGATAGTGATATAACTAATCTGGCCAATTGAAGTTGAAGCTTTGTTTATATAAAAATCCTTTACCTCTTAGGTCTTGCATAAAAACTGATAAAAAAATTTCTATCACAGCAAAATTGCGAGATTGCTATGCTTTCATTCGTCCGTCGAGAGACAAAATACTAATCCTAGACCATGCTGATGAGTATCCAAGAAGCACGATACAGCTGTCCAAGGTTGGCTGTCTTTTTGATTGGGCGAAAGCATCATTATTCGTTTATCCTGAAATGTTATTGAAGTGATTTTTGTGAATGCATACCCAACTTTGGCCCTGAGGAACGAAATGCTTCGGATTAGTACAATTCTTGCATCGTACGCCTTACCCCTTAACAGAATTCCAATTTCTCAGGCTCGGATACCTCGTTATACCATCCTGCCAAAATGTAGTATCGGGAATTTGATCACTTCTTTACATTATTTTCTATAACAGTTTGCCTACGAAATAATTTAATGACTTTCAAATGTATCCTGGAATTGGTAGTCTGGAATTTTTGACAAGCTACAGAAGTGCAGAAATCTTGTTTAACATTTTTTAACTTTGTATTCGGTCCAGCTACTACAGATGAGAGCAAATAACCATTATGCCCAATTTCAGAAACTAATTTTTGTCATGTGTTGTTTTTGAATAATATAAATTTGCCATTTATTGAATTCGGATCCAAAAAGTATGAACATGTAAAATCAAATCAAATCTCAACAAGATTTTAACATTTTGTATCAATGTCAATATTTATCAGAACATTTTGAGACACTCTACATGCATATATAGCACATGCACATAAACTATAAATATAATACACATTACACCTTACCTTACACCTTACTTTTCACACGAAACAATTGACTTTTTCAACTTTGGTATATCTTTCATCTTCAAAATAATGCAGCAGTTGCTGCTCCAGATATTTCTGTCACTTTATAACACCTTGTTAAGTCTCCTTCAAGCTATATGGGTGATATTAGTACTGAAATTAACTATTTCATAAACTATTATTACTTGACAGTGTACTATAACACTTCGGACATCTAGTTCCAATAAGTTTTTTCAAGAGCAGTCTTTAAAACTAACACAGTATGCAATGAATTTAAAAAAAATGTTCTTCCTGAAATTAAGTGGCCCAGCTTTATTAACACTTTATAGTGGAGTTTGCAGGGTATTTGGGTTAGGAATAATTTGAATTTTACACTGACAATTCTCTTTTGATACTAAACTAAATCATAATCTCCCGCATAGAGCCCTAAAAATTAATCAGCAGCAGGACCTGCACATTAAAAAAAAACAGCGTATTTGGTTTTTTCTAAATATTATTAATTCCTACATTTATAAACATTCCAAAAAGTTACCAAGTACAAAAAAAAAACAAAATCTTCATTTTCTTTTCACTTTGCCATATCGCAACATTGGGACGATGGATGTTTGGAAATTGATTCTGTGTCAACCTATAGACGAGCCCCAGAGTCAAGCACTGTATATTCGATGAATATAATATAAAATATAGATATTGCTATGCTACGTCTTTGTCACTAATTCACGCAATAAATAGTTATTTGAATGTTGAGTTAACACACCCATAGAAATAAATGGGCGGTATAAAAAAATAATTGTCAGTTTGAAAATCTTTTTTTTCTTAATGTCAAATACCCTCCCCCCTAACTACTCCCATAAATCCATGGCTCAAAGAAACTGTATCAAAGTTCTACAGAGAAAGACTTGAACTAGTATTGTCAATTGACTATCATTTCAACCAAAAAAATACTTGTTTCAAATATAGTAGCAAAGTGGCGGAATTAACTTGATCACGTTAACATGGAGAGTCTTGGTAGTCAAGTCCCATATTACAGGGTACATCTAGTTTAACTTCTCCATTACCAGACATTGATGAAAGATGAATTTGAGTCATGGGTTTTTCACGGTAGATAAAGTAAGCTCTGGGTCTACAAGAACACCTTCGAGAGATATATCAACGCGCAAATCAAGATGGATTTGTATACCAACGAATATGAATATTTTTATTTCTAATATACCTCATGAGATCATGTATTACTTAAAGTAATGGCACGTTGAACAATAAACTATATGCTTCTATCACGTTTTTCTGCTTTTTATCAAGGTAATAATTGGCTGTAGAACTAGCACATCACATTGTGCCTACATATCACAATTTTTGTAAAATAGACATGCTAAGTATTTTTAAATACTAACCTTAGGCACTCTGCCAAGTGTACAGGACCCTCCAAAATTTATTGCAAACAAAATTGGTAGTCAAAGACCAAAAATTTCGATGGCATCTTTATTATACATCTATAAAACTTAATTGTGTTTGTCGAACAATTAAGACTTTTTGTAAGATGCTTTTTTATGGTTGTGTATGCAATAGAATCTTGGAGATGCTGCATATCGAATATGGATTGATAGTATGTAGCTGCTAGCGAATATTTTCACATAGAATAGATAGTGTGCAACTAAGATTTGTGCAGAACAAAAATCAAGCATCCTTACTATATTAAGCGTTAACTCTTAGTTTTGATCTAAGCAAACGTTTCCAAAATACTGATTAGCTGTGCTCAAAAAGCCCTCACCATTAATTGATGCAGCTTATTGCTTTTAAAGTATCTGTCTACTTCCTATTGTCTTAATGAATTGCTCACGTTTTGACAGAAATAATTACAGTCAAGAACCATCCATTTTCTACTAGAGGGTACAGCAGGTTAATTCCTGAAAATAAAAGAGTAGAACAACTAAAACAATGTGGGCGTAATTCGATCACTTTTCGAGAATTTCTTAAGAGACGAAGTGCGGAAAACTTGCCGTCGTCTATCAGTCTCATCTCCACATACGAAGGAAACTCTGTGAAGAAACCATGAGCTACCGGTACGCATGAGCGAGGAGTCGTCGTGCTTCAAAACAAACTAGTGTTCAAAGCGTGACTACTTGCTGTTGAGCACGGGCCGCGTTTGACACGCGTCGAAAACAACAGTCACAACACGGTAGTTAGTTTGCTAGTTGAAATTTGAAGTAAGTATAACTGGATATTCTCTTATCTAATACACAAATCATTGTAAAAACCTCGTAAGTCACATAATTTGATTTTATAGGGGACAATAAACACTGTCACTATAAAAAAACAGTTTTAAAGTACTTTTTGGGCTTAATGTAGTATTTGAGTTCTACAAGAAATTTCACAAAACCAGTTTATTAATAATAATGGAAAAAGCCCCTAAAACTGCTGGATGGATTTACGTAGCAAGAAATAGGATTAGTGATACTAAAATGGGAAAAGCGATTACTTCAGAGGAACGAACATTTCTTAAAAATGTTCACGGGGTCAGCTGCAGAATCACACAAAAATGATGTGTCGCGCGTTGAATACGTTCGTCTATCAATCACGAGTAGTGGTAATCGCAGCGTCGACAAGTCCTGACGACTATTTTGCATGTCACGGCTGCCACCAAAATTGTCAGGCTGCAAAAGCGCGGCATATCGGACGCATTTCGATCCATCTAGAATATAGTGCGTTTTCTTGCAGCGCGACAACTTGCGGCGTTTACGGGCAGTTAATGATATAAAAAATCTAGGAACATATTACTATGCCTAAAACGGATCATAACAACGTAGAGCTACTGTTCGAACAAGAAATAGGTAGAAAGAGATTTTGTATATTTGCAAATAATGCAATTTAGACGACAGTAATTTTGTTTGGAGCTATCGTTAGATTATTGCGGTTTAATGACAGGCTGAAATTGGCGTTTTGATAGGGCTGAATCATTTGCCGCCTTTTGATAAACGCGTTTGATCGAAAAATTTTTAAACGACCGATAAGTAATCTCTACCTGTATCTTTTTTTAATTTTAGAACCGAAACTTGACAACTCACAAGTCCAGTGACATGTAGCAAAATAACGTTCAGCGACTACATCACTTTTGAAAAGCACTCAAAGTGATCGCTACAGAAGCGCTACCTTGTGATGAACATGACAATACTTATTTGAAACGTTATAACAGGCGAGAAAAGCTGTCAGAAAAAGTAATATAACACTGTTTATTGGTTATTCTACTCCGTTGTTTTCAAAAATTGACCCCCACCTGTAAATGTATGTAGTCAGACAAATGACGATGTTTTTCTGTAGCTGGATGATTAAAATTCACTATACCAATTCACATTCCCTTATCAACTATGACGCACTCACGATGAATGCAATCATCAAATCATATCGCTACACTAAGAGCTTGCTCTTTCATGTTCAACATGACGCACGTTATCAAATTACAAACGTCTGCCCTTTTGAGTGAACAACATATTAACGCTAAAAGGGCTGTGCAAAAGTTGATAGACTCAACTAAATTTGAACACGAAAGGGAAACTCACAGATATTGACATTAGTAGACATCACACCGTTGAGACAGCGCCGTCTAGTGACAAACATTATTCGGGACTCGGGAACAGCCAATTCTTGATAACTGGATGTTTTGATAACAATTTTCTGCTTGATTTCAGTGAAATTAAATAAAACCAAATGAGAGTACGTAAAAAGGTTGTGGTGCATATTAAGCTAAGTGATTTGCATACTTGAATCAAACGGTGTGATAATACGTAACGGGACTTGAATCCATTAAGCACGATTTACACTTCCAAACTATGCAGAACGAGAATGCATTATTATTAGCACAGCTAATAAGACAGAAACATTGATGCGCTTCGGGCGACTGGAGAAAGCTACTTAATAACAGTTCTGATAAGGCAAACGTTTGTGACACAAACTTGGTACAAAACATTCACCTCAGCCTATGAAATTATGAATGTTCATTTAAGTTCCAGATAAATGATGAACATGTCGTTACGAATGTGCGACTGTATTTATAACCGAAGTGGCAAGTGGAAACATGTTGCTGCTTTGATACATTATATCAACATAGAAGAGAGCTTGCCAAAAACTAACAGCGAACAACAACGGGGATAAATTGAAAAGCAAAAATGCATAAAGCGATAAATCCATTTTTTGTAGTTCTGAGAAAAACTGCCAAAACCTATAGATAATAATCCCAGTCAAATTTATAACTTTTTGAAATTCCATAAATTTATGAACATTTAGCGGTTTTTGCTCATATCTGCCTTTAAAAACGGATGGAGCATATTCCATGCCTAACTCAAAAATCGTAAAAACTGGATTTATCGGTTTTTGCATTTTTGCTCTTTAATTATAGTAAAAATAAAGTGTATTCAACGATATCACGTTAGATTATCTTGCTTACTTTTTCCTCTTTACAGCAGCTTTCAATTTATTTTTTGCTCTAATTTATATAGGAAACAAATATTTCCAATTATTTTTGTTTCATTGTTTTTACAGTTCCTACTTGAAAATATTTTAACAATTTAGTGCGAAATTTGATATACATATGTCGATGCCGAGTTTTGTCACATCTCAGCAAAATCGCGCGCTGCGATCGATTTAACGGTCCCCATCACCCACTTCGCACATGGTGAATAAATGTTGTAATGTCGATGTCAGTGCCTTCTCAAGTAGCGATATTCTCATGAAACTGTTGGATATGTGGCGCTAGTCAGACCAACTATCAGATAATTCTGTTGTCCTGGGTATTTACAACGCTCTGTGTCAAGAGATGGCGCAGCACCAACTCATTTATCCCACGTTGAAGACTAGCTATAGGAGGTTAAACCATTGGAGTCGGGGAGAATAAAAAAATGTCGACGATGGAAGGAGTTGGAAAAATACGCAGCAAATGAATTTCAGATGTTGCTCATAGGGCATCTCTCTCGTGTGTACATCGCGCAGAGAATGGTTTCAGGTTCTGCGCATGTGGCATCTTTCTTTGTTGCTGTCATCATGACTGTAAACAACTCTAATTTTGACAGTTCGGACGAGTTACAAGCAGAAATATTGGATAATATTGATAAACCACGAAGTAATAAACCTATAAACCATGTCAAAACGTGCGAGTAATACACATACAGAGTGCGGCACGTTATGTTAACATTTTTCAACGCAGAGACGCTCTGCGCCATGTTCTACGTCCACTAATTTCCGAGAGCCACACCATCCTTTCCGACAGAATTGGGTCCATAGAAATACATGTCTATATATATATATATATATTATAGACTCGTAGACGACACCATGAAAAGATTAGAAGCATTTGAAATGTGGGCATTCTCGTTATATGAATTCTGGAAACTTTCAACCCCCAGATGGTAGAAAGGATGCCTACCACGCAGCTGGTCCCGGTTCAAGTCCGACTGCAGACAGCGTTTATTTTTTTTTTGATGTAATTAAGTGATTCCAAATACTTTTTAGAAAAATGGTGTCAGTACTTCCCACGTATTTTATACACCAAGTTTTCTTTTCACAATATTTACAAACTAAATATCCTCATACGCAAATATCCGTTGAGTTTTAGGTATCATTTTATTGAAAATATAGCCAAATTTCCAAGAATTTCATCTTTCTTAACAATTTTGATGATTAAACGTATTAAAATATATATGTACCGTGAGATATTGATTCAACTATTTTTTCAAAATTTGAACCCAAAAGGGTTTTCAGTTAGGACTGACGAGAAATATGAAAGTAGTGAGTCAATCTACCATTGTTTCAAGAAGTATGTTTGGGGCCTGCTGCGTGATAGGCAGTCACCTTACCCAAAATGTAGTACATAACGGGAATGTCTGTCAAAATTTCCATCATCTGCAATTTCTCTGAAATACCCCCGCTTTCAAACAGGCGCATATGCATATGTTCTCAATTGTATATTATACTAATCACAGCAAAACAAAAAAATAGATATTTTCGCTTCAATTTTTAGTTGCGAAAAATAGGGTTAATGATTATCATCTTTTTCGTCAGGTTATTTAATCGCTAAAGGAATTAAGCTTGACCATTTTCTTAAGCCTTAAAATTCTCACAGAATTTTTGAACACCGAAATCAGGCAAACAATGTTCAAGTTATTGCAATAAAACCGCTAAAAATTAGACTGATTTAGCTTCATCAGTTCTATTCGCACGACACCGAAGAATGTGTGTCTAGACACCTTATAAAAGCACGTTAAATTTCAAATCAAAAGGTACTTAAAAAAATATATGTAGTATCTTTGGACGCGCTCACTGGCTGCATTAGACAGTGCTGATAGAAATATAGATTTACATATATAAATGTCATTAAACAAAGAAATGCAGATCGGAACTATTATAAATAGTTATTGATGTATTTTACAAGTTTTAGTTTCTTCAGGAGAAAAGTAAAGGGATGTTGAAACTTTGTATGCATTTTATTGCCAACTGTTGTAAGCTTTGGTTATAAAAAGAATAGAATAATCATAACTCGTTCAAATTAATGAACATTTTTCAGATGGTGCATAAGTATATAATACATATTTTATTAACCGTAATCTCATACTGTATTAATCTTTTTATCAAAACATATCCTGAATTCCTTGACGATATTTTTAAGATCCAGAATTATCACCCTGCCCCTCGCCTCCCCTCTTGGACCTGGAGAGTTCATCTTTTTTCAGCAAGACTGCAAGACTGCTCCATTTAATAATAATTGTAGAACAAAGTTGACCAACCACAGTAAAATCACAGTACAATAATTCTGTTTCACTATCATGCTACTAAAATACTTTCTCTACAAAATAAGCAGCAGCCGACAATCGTAGGACTTCCCTGAGCTGTAGAATAGATCTTTATAAAAAAACATTTTTTATAGCTGCAATAAAAACAATTATCCAAGATATTCTGGTTCGGAATTTATTGTGCTTTTATAACGTGTCAGGCCACATATTCGTCACACGGTTAGAGGTCAGTCAGTTGGGCGAATAAAAGTGATCAAGGCAAATAGTAAATTGTCTGATTTTTAGCGTGTTTATTGCAATGACTTGAAAATTATTTATCTGACTTTGGGGTTCGAAAATTCCGTTTGTGAAAATTTTAGGGCTAAAGAAAGGGGCCGAGGTTCATTCCCTTAGAGATAAAATAACTTGAAATAAATAAAAAAAAATTAAACCTATTTTTAGCAAATAAAAAATTTAAGCAGAACATTTTTCTCTGGCACGACCCATACTCGCGGCCAGTAACCCTTTTAACATCTTTTACCAAATAATTTGTCCACTTACAATTTTCCCAGGAACTTCATTCGATTTTTGCTAGATTGCCTGGATTATAGCGCCAGTGGCTGCACCTGCTATTCTATTGCTATGCTAATATAGTGCAAGCAGCGTGATGCAAATGGGCTGGTGCTGTGGCATGTCTTCAGGAAGATCAGTGCACACCCACAGCACAGGACACAATTTTCCGATGTTGTTGCTAGCACAACACGACCAATGATGCCAATCTCATTTCTATCAAGCCAATCAATCAAAAACAACACACAGGCATGCTCAAACTCAAACCAGAAATTGTAGCAAAAGCATTCTAAATACATATAGAGTATGTGCTGCATCAGTAACTAAATAAGCCTACTTTCTAGTATCGTGAATATGAAAATCAGCTTCAAAAACCCAACTTATTTTAAACAGTCAGAATTAGGCCATATATGAATCACAACACTTTGAAATTACAACCAAGTTTTGATTTTATATGTTTCACCTAGCTTTTATAAATGTATGTATGTTTAAGATTATCATTTAATTTTTAATATTTGTAGGCTTGTACTTTGCTCTAAATATAGTAAGTCTCTAATGTTATGACAGTGCGAGCTATGTCTATACTTGTAGGTACCGTTCGTATCACTACAGTTTTGTATCTAGTACTTTCACCAACTAGTTCAGTAGAATTTTTATAAAAACGTGTGATTTGAAGAAGAATCCCACCAGACAGACAAAATTGAGGGATAAACAACATAAGAACCACAAGATAAGTTTCAGATGTTACATTAAGAATCCCAACAGTCTATACAGAGATAGAGCAGAATTACATTTGACTATGAAGTTCGAAACGTATGTATGGTTATGACTATGGTATCTAGATTTCATATGAGTTATAAGTGTTAGGCTACGGTTAGTATGGCTATACGATTATAAAGGTATTTTTAAAAAGTATCTATGAAATACGAAATGTTTGAAAGTAAACGGCCATTATCTAGAACAGGGCTGTCCAACTTAATGTGGCCCAAGGGCCATTTCAAAAAAAAATGCAGTTTGGAGGGCCGCATTATAAAATCTTTCTATACATTATTACAGAGTTAATGTAAGAATTGTGCATATTCGGTATTTGAGAGTAATTTATACATGACCCGTGAATCGCGCCGCAAGAAAGGAGTTAGCGGGCCGTATGTTGGACAGCCCTGATCTAGAACAATGAAATAATTTTCTAAAATTAATCAATCAGTTCTAGTTTGTCACTTTAACAAGCGGCAACTTAAGTAGAAAATGTCATACTCGTCGATTTGCGCATTAGATTATAATCGATGGGCATTATATCCCCAATCAAAACGCTAAGCGCCGAAAGATGGTTCGAAAAATGAAATATTCCTTATCCAAGGTTGTGATGTAGTACTACTTTGTACAGAGCTATCCTTTTGGCTTTGGTGGTAATTATGCATGAAAATCAAGTGATAAATGATCATGATGATGATAAACGCAAAAGTTGTGGGGATTTTCTTCAATTCACTACAAGATCCACTGAACTGTAATATCAAATAAAAAGCTGTTTACAAATAATATATTTATTTTGCAATTTCTACTATCTCAACAAACTAATGATGGCAGTGTATAGTTTTAGATTATACTTACAATTAAAAACAGTTGACATGTATATTTTTGAGACTAAACTCTTAAACACTACATCTATTAGCAGTTCATATATTAATTTGATCAAGGTAACTGTAAAGAAAATTGCACTGCAATTAATTTTAACGGTAAGTATATCCCATTTCTTAGCATTTGATTCTAATTAACATAAATATGTGAATATTTCATCATAATTTTTATGTATAGATGCTGCTATCATGTAACTGTTCTCTCTGCTAATTCATTATTCTGAATCTAATTGACACATGCACCATTTCTACTGTTTTCTAGTTACTTCAACTGAAAAATATACAATGTATCTGTATTGACAATAAATATTCCATTAGTTTTTTAGTATATTACGTAATATTTAACTTTAACATTGCTAATCTCACTCATATTTTGGTAGATTTTATGTTAACTAATATTTTAAAGTTCTCACTATCATTAGGTACTTTTTTCTATGTCTAAAAAGTACATATTAGGTATGTACCTAAACTTTTTTCAACTGGCATATACTGATGGTTATAATTTAGATATCACAAATTTTAGTGATGCTGACTGAGGCGCGTCATTGTACCTTCTTTTGACTTTTGTGACAAAACTGTCGATTTTGGAACATACACTGCTGTCCAGTCCAAATATGTGCTGATTTATAGCTTATAAAACATGATGCAGGGAATGATATTGTATAAGTCAGAAGCCTTTTTTATCGTAGCATGTAGCCGGCACCGCCGGGGTTGCAGTAAATGTTAATGTTTCAAATGTCACCAAACATTTTTAATATAAGAAACAGTATTTTCATGTACCAAACTATAATTTTTGAATAGGACAGTTACTATGAAATTACTTGGCTTTATTTTTACCTATAAAGATGTAACAAGTGATTGATTAATTATTACTGGCTACCACTTTTTTATGTAAAATTCCAGGAAACCTAGTAATTTTGTATATCCAAGCATTTCCTACCTCACATTTTACTAAAGCATTTGATATTGCTATCGATCTCATAACAAATTTATGTGCGAGATGATTGCAAAGCCATACACTGTTCAATTTGAGGTGATTTGAACTTTTGTAATCATTTGAGTAAGATTACACACCACGTCAGTCGAGTTGAGCAATTTGTAACATAAACAGGTCTTTGAACCAATTTGCTATAGAGTTACAGGGATGCAAGAACATTCAAGCATTCCACTACCTTGTCGTCATTGCTGTACCTTGTGTGCTTGATGGAGGTTTACAGAGCCATATAACTGCATCTGACTCATTACACCTACACCTTTCTGGAGACCAAAAATCGCCTCAATGATCAACCTCTACATATTAAGAATCTGCTTGATAAAATCAGTCTTTTTGGGTGTCATAATTAAAAAAAAAATAGTAGTCAACTGATAACTAAGCCACATTAAACTGATTCATATGTGTATGTGTGATCAACAGAAAATCGCTCTATGAGATCTTATCAGGGCCAATAATCAGCTGGGCAAAGAAACATGAAGTCAAAGGTCTGTGTCATCTATGTATAGTGTCAGTGTTTTCAAAATTTCTGTTTTTATCAAGCATAACTCATAAGTGTACAGGTTGGTTTTAGTTAGTTCTAAGGACCAAACAGTGCTACTACACACATGATACCTATTCCTACAAATTGATCATAGCAAGACCATACAATAATCCAAACTCACTACTACAATCAATCCAGTTTTTATACACTAATTTAAATTTGTCACAGAGAGATAGATTCTCTTACCATACACACTGGCATCAATAAATATATTTAACAGTTGTCACATTTTCTCCAGTCAAATTATCCATCATCTTATTATTTACCAATAAATATATATTATGTCTCTTATAATTACATTAAATTTATGTTACAAAATATTGTACAGTCTTAAACAAATAGAAAAAAATATACAAATAGAGAGGTACATCCCACCTTATTACAGCTTGAGCGTCTCAAACTTCTTGCAAACGTCTCCTCCTACGTCGCCTGGCAGAGGGGCATCTCCAGCGCCTATCTCAGTAACTCCGGCGGCCCCACTGCGCCTTAGCGACCTGCGGGTGCGTCTGGGCTGCGTGGCGTAGCTTGGGGGGCTGGCCACATGTACCTCAGTATATGGACCTGGTCCAGTCAGCTCAAAAGCAGCCTCAGTGTATACTGGGGAGCCGTCCATTGTACTGGAAAGGAAAATATTAATTTGAGGATTCAAGAATGCTACTTATAAAGCAAGAAGCAAAAAAATAAGAGTCTTGTGAACAGGACTCTAACATTATCATGAAGGGATTTTTCTCATCAGCATGGTGGTGGGCCGAACATCCTATTTGATGCAGATTTACCTAAATAAAAATCAACAATGTTAAAATGCTTTCCCTTGAATCATAGAAGCCTAATAGTGGAAGCACACTCACATCTTCCCTGAGACACCACAAGTCATGGTGAGTATGCTACACTTTCTTTTTGACTCATCTCGTCTGCTAGGCAAAGTTGCGCATTTAGCAACTAAAAAAATGGCGCTTATAACCGAATTTTCCCAAAAGTCTCCAATAAATAATATGTTTGATAACACATGACAGAACTCAAACTGTAACCTACTGCACTGGACAGGGTGTTACAATATTATTATTATTTTGTTTATTGTCCAACTGCTCAATAAATCATTTAAACAACTTCGTGTACTGTGTTTTCTTCTATATTAATCACATCAAAAAAGAAAGGCTAAGTTCCTTATATAGATCCTCTTCTATCACACAGGATGTGTAGCTCAGTTCTCTTTGTAGCAATTTCATATTTGCATAAAATTTGACTTTTAAAAGCCTAGCAACCATCATTCCAGCTAGATTTTTTGTAAACAACCCTATATCATCATGTCCACAATGAAAAGGTGCTTATATTGATATCAAATTTATTAATTAAACAAATGGGTGAAAATAACTAGCCTCATCCTACCTGTTTATACCTGTCAACCCAGTAGTTATGCCAGGAAAAAATGGACCAACCAACATTTGCATATCCTATCACCTTCATAGTTTTGGTTGGTATGAAATTTATTTGTTAAACTCATAATCCAGTTTTCAATTTTTAAATAATCAGAGTCTCGCCAGGAATTTTATAGCTTGCAATATAATTATTTTTTAACATTCTAAGTTTGATATAAAAAACCTTCTAATTCAGATTTTTTGACTACAGTGAATACTGAATTTTTGCACGAAATGATAATATACTGAATTTTTGCATGAAATGATAATAGATACTACAAAAAAATCTCAAGCATTTCAGTTATACAAGTGATCTATTCTTTAAATGTTGCTTCTGAAAATGAATCTGCCAATTTTTAACTCTCTATAGACAAATGTGGCTATATAGGTAATTTGAAAACATGCAGTACATTACCAGTTTCAAACTTTAATATGGCAATGGAAAGCAAGGAGAAATATAAAAAGAGTCACTAGGTCAGCTCTACACTTCCTGTGCAATGTCATCATCAGTTCACACCAGATTATGTTCAGCACAAGTTACACCCTTTCAAAATGTGTAGAATTGCTGGGTTTTAAAGTCTATTAACATACTAATAACACAAACAAATTTAAAAAAATACCAATATTTTCAAAAATTTTCACAATTACAATACTTCCTCACCAGTATGCATGCAAAGTAAAAATGGAAGTAAAATGTTTTAAATTTGCTTACCTATATACTGGAAGGTTATAGAACATTGGATCAGCTGGTGTATATGCAGGCATCTGCTGACCATAGCATGTGGGTCTAGGGGGACTTGTAGATGGTGGCATTGGAGCACATTGAGGTCCACCTAAGCCTCCCTGCCCATTCATCATGTATTGAGAAGTAGGAGGCACTCCATTGCTTTGGTAATAGTTATAATCATATGACATAGTCATAGGAAACTGCTGAGGCATATATATTGTTTGTGTAGGAAACATAACAGACGGATAAGTAGCTGCTTGTGGAGGACCAGCTTGTGCTGGGTATACAGGAGGTGGTTGATACATAGGCTGTTGTGTAGCTGGATCCCCTGGGGCTGGTTGGGGGTAATAAGCAACACCTCCTTGGAAATATGGCATTGTAGCACCAGGAGGGAAGAAGAATTGAGCAGGGTTACCTGCTGTAACTGCAGGTGGGCTTGAGGCATCAAATCCTCGACTAAATGGCTGTTTCTTTATAGCAGGAGCTATGTTAAGTTTCCGTTCTCTTAACACAATGTTTTCAGCTTCTTGTAATGGTCTTTTAGCATCATCTTCACTTTCAAACGTAATGAATCCATAGCCCTTTGATACACCAGCTCTATCTTGAATTATCTTTGCTGCTTTAACAGTTCCATAGTTACTGAAAAGTTGCATCAATTCTGTTTCAGTAGTATTAGCTGAAATGCCTCCTACAAATATTCTGTTGGGCACCAAAGTTCCATACTTTGGTGCATTGTTGTTGGGTGGTGGAGAGCCTTGCACATTCCCATTTGCAATGTTAGAAAGTGGTGTACATGAAGGAGTATTCATGCAGGAGTTGTTTGAACTCTTTCCGTTGTTCTGATTTGACATGGACATTTTTTCAGGCATTCATTAATCTCCAAGCTACCTTATTTTAGGGAAATGGTAAAAATATCTTGCCTTTTTTCTTTAAAACGGGAGTCTTAAGTCTAATCTTTCTTATTAAAACACTCTCCTAAAAGCATTTTAAACTATTAAAATTGAGACAAACAGAAAACTAAAAACAGTTGAAACTGTCAAAATGTTACTACCATCATTCTTTGTATACAGTATGTTATTTTGAAAAATAAAATTAATAGTGATTCTTATTCAATTATAGAACAATAATTACCCTCTTATAATAATTGTTGAATATGCATATTCATATAAACGGTAAATTATTTATTTAAACTTGGAAAATTAGTGTTTTTATAGGTTGGCCATCATGGCAATTCATTTGTCATTTTGGGGGTGCTAGCCTCCTTGATTTTGGGCAACAAATAAATAAAAATCAAAAATAAAGAATGGTAGAGTGTGACTGTGAAACTAGCTAAGCAGTGTTTCAAAAAATATTCTAAATAAATAGTCACTTACCAATATATTTACATTTAATACATTCGAATTTTGTTTTGAAACCATTTGTTCTATATAACAGCCATCAATAAGATCACAAATAGGTTAAACAAGGAAACTTTTCCAAGCTGTTATAAAACACTAGTAATTAACTTATCCCCCATAGATTTCATTTTCTTTCACACTGTGTAATTTCTGCAGTATTTTATATCTTATTCAGCCAGAACTAAAAATAAAAAAACTTGTGGTGAAGATGCACGCACAAAACACAAACATATCGGCATCGCATCGCATTCGCATATCGGTCGCTTGACATTTGATAACACAAAACATAGAAATATACAGGTGATAAGAAAGAAGTTTGATCATGGAGTACAGGGAAAGGAAGGCCACATGAAGACTAGAGATAGTAGGTTAAGCGCATAGAGTGGGGGTGTAGCCAAAAGTGTCGACAATGAAGGCGGAGCTATCTTTTGAGTACACTACACAGGAAATTAATTTCAGTTTTTACTCATATCGCATCTCTCTCATATCTAAATCACTATCTTTTATTGTCATCGTGAACGGAAATACCTGTAAGTTTGACAGTTAAGACGATATGCAAGAAAAAATCTTCGATATTGGATATTAATAAATTAACAAAGCATACGAAAACGTAAAGTTAAATGAAAAACGTGGAAATAGGAATTTTGTGATGTACGTGATAGTTTGTGGTGATAATAATACATGCTTGCAGAAGTAAATATATCACAAACTTGTTAAAGACAAAGATTCCGGTAGGCTACGTTGACATTTTTGACATTTTCTCATGTATCTGTATGAAGGCGAACTAGATTTATGAGAGCCATGCCCTCCTTAGCGACAGTATTAGCTTCATAGGAAAACACATCCTTAACCACACCAGTTTAAAGTTAGTTTATAACTACCTATCTCTAGTTCTAGAAGGGCACACGTACAATAATATGTACAATAAAAGGAGTCAGAAATATCATTAGTTATAACCATTTTACAAAAACAATTGGGGCAATCTGTTTCTTCAAACACTTTTTCAAACCCACACCAACGATTCGCATAATATCCTCTCATAGGTATAGTTCCAAAACTGCAAAAAAATTGATCGGTAGGGAACGTGCGCCCAACAACGTTTTTTGGATCGCTGACCCAAATCTAGGGCCCATTTTGTCCGAAAATGCCAAGACCACTCGTAATAAAAAATACCCCGACAACTCTCCCGGCGTCTATGCGGTGGAACGTTAATGACTCTGTGATGACTCTGAACACTTTTATAAATTCCCAGTTTTCGGTTTGTTCATACAGTGGTCGGCAGGGTTACCAACCGTACAGTTTTAACTGTAGATTTGCAGCTTTTCAAAAATCTTTCATGTTTTCAGTTCGGACCTTCAATTCTACAGTTTTTCGTTCATGATGCTCGCGCTATCTGTTTTGTTTACTACGAAGTCGGAAGTCCATACGATAACTCGGTCTAAAAGTGCATTTACACAGGCAATAAAAATTGCTCAATTGGGAGCTATAGTGGTCCATTGTGCGTGAACAAAATATCAAGCAATTTATGTAAACGGCAATAAGCATCAATTTGCCAAAAATGTTTTGCAACAACAATATTGAACGATATCTAGCAACTTCAAGGAATTAGCCAATACATCCATACACGACCAATTTAGTTGAAAACCCATCGCACGCTATAGACAAAGTTTTTCATGCAGCAGCGGCTTGCAGCGCTTTTATTATATTGAGCCAAAAGCGACAAACAGGATTCCATGGTAATCTGCTTATTTGTATTTAAAAAATCTAACTTTTGAAAGCGAACCAATTGCTATATTGAAAATGAGATATTTCGAACTGCAGGTCTATAGAAGTCCATTCATCTTTTTTAATCAAGCGATCTTTAAAATTGGACGCTTGTGACGCAAGTGAATTGCATCAATAAAGTTAACAATTTTTTCATTTTTTACTCACATACAACACAATTCCCAGACAGAGCGTTCGCGCCTCTGTATTCTGCCCACGCTCACGCTCTCCCCCCGGAAGCGAGACGTAGTACCGCAGAATAAATACGTGCAAGTGAGATAGAAAAAAGAAATTTACTTAAATTTCCATGTCCAGTGGATATTCGGCAAATCGTGTCGGCGACATTGAGCAGTATGGAATATATGGAGCAATTAACAAGCAATGTTGCGGTAAAAATTTCTGCATTTTATTGCAGTTATTACAGATTGCTTCATCAATTGCTCTACATTGATCCATATGTGTTGCCGAGCAATAATTGCTCAAAAAATTGAACGTGTAAGCGCACCTTTAGTAAAATCTACCGCTTGCCAGATCGAATTATACGTAAAATTTACTTTGAATCATTCTTTTTGCAGCGGTTCTGGTTCTGGTTGACCTTAAATAAGTGACACGAAAATGACAGAATTTAATTCAAATTTTGTCATTTTCAATAGAATAACATTTTTTTGCCTATTTTTTTAATGAAAAAAAAACAAAGTTTCACTATACTTTGACTTTGAAGTTGAGTCATTAATTTTCAGATAATGATTGTAGAAGGAAGATAAACCAAAATATGTGTGTAAAAAATTTTTTTACCTTGTTTTATAAAGTATCCTCCCGACAAGTATTTCAGTGCGGACCTGTATTTGATCGTGAGGTCTTGGAGCACCGGCATGCAGTCCCCTGTGAGGTCTTAAGTCACCTGATTCACGAGCCCGTTGTACTACATTAACAAAGGCACGAGGGGTTGGTTGCACTCGATTGGGAAACCGATCCGCATAAATATGTGCCATTTTTTATTTCGTTTGAGCCACGCAGCAAACACCACTATTCACTCGCGCGTTACCGACTGACACAGACTGAATAAAAACATCGTGATCAGCATTTCAAATTCTTTCGCTTTTTTGTTTCCGATGCGATGAACCGATAAGGCGGAGTATATCCGTTGTCGCCAAACACGAGCACATAATATTATTATTGAGACAGGGCAGTACTCAAACTTCTAAAGGGCTATAACTTTGTTACTTTAATTTTACCACAAAAATGTTAAAGGAAAAAACATTTCTTTTGATCAGATCTACTCACTGTTAAAATAAATGACTTAACTTCGAAGTCACCCTGTATAAATATATTTAATATCTACGTGATCTAAAATTACATGATCCCTAATAGGAGAACTATGATTTTCATTTTCTCTACTATTTATTAGGGGATATGGTGTTTTGAGACTGCATTCGCACTTGGGCGAGGGAAAACACCAACTGTCACTACTCAGATTAATTGTATGAGGTGAAAAAAAAATCAAGTCGTTCCACAATTCTGGGTTCATTTGCACAATCGAAAATCTATAATCCGCCAGCATACCACAGTTACTGACCTAAAAAAAAGTAGCATTGAAGTCACAAAGCACATAAAACTGAAGTAGCGTGAAGTAACGATTTATACACCCCATTTCACGAGTATCCATCATGGGACAATGACAGCTAGTCATCTAATAATATTTCAAAATACCCCATATCGGCACAGGACATATAATTAATTCCGAGAGATCGGTGAACTCCAGACAGACCCGTATTTTGTTCCGGCTCTTTGTACGCTACAGATTCATTTTGTACTTGCTAACAACTCTTATTTAAAAAAGTTTCTTTGCATACGAAATAAACGCTACAAGCACAATGGCTGCCAGTGACCATGACTGCATTTAAAGTCAGGTAGGAATAAAATAAGATAAACAGTTTTTGACTATATTAATTATATCTACTTTTATAACTTGAAACACCATATGATCTTAAAGGTCAATGAAACAGCCATACATCTAGTTCAGAATGTGTGGCAGTAAATGACCGAGTTGATAGAGGTTCGATTCCCTCAATTAGGTCTGAATATTACTCAAGGAATTCTAACAAGTAATAAATATATATAATATATATATAATAAATATAAACGATTGCAGGAAGTCATGAAATGTACACAACTGGGACAATGCAGTGTTCGTAAATACAGACATAGGCCAACTGTTTTTTATATCTGTACTTGTACATTTTATTGTCACATTTCCCATCCACTTCAAAATATAATCCTCATATGTGAGCAACAGCTCTGAATACGGTCCCGAAATTCATTATTGCCAACATTACAAATTAACACAAAGATGTCGCTTTTGTGATCAGCTGTTCACCTCAAAGCGTGATGGATACTCGTGAAATAAGGTTTAGGAGGGTCATTTTTTAAGTAAGAATCGTTTTGTAATCGAGTCAAAAAAAATTTATTTATTAATGAAAATTGTATCACAAACTAAAATTGAACATTTTTTTAATTTTTTTTTTCATAGTCACCATAAATATTCAAACAAGAGCCAAGTCGTGGCAGTTTTTAGTTAATGTAGCATCAAAAAACTTATCCTTTTGTTTTCATGTCGATAATCCCCATATTTCTTTACTAATTCTTTATTATAAACGTTTCCGTGACAACCGTGACAATATATTCTATTTAACTATCTTCCAGGTGACACTTTTTTTGTTTTTATTTTCATATTCATATACAGTGTGTTGCTACACTAGTGTGAAAGGTCCTGTAATATGTTGAGATTGCGTGAAACGATCATTCCAAATTTTAAGCTGGCACCACGCAAAACCAACAAACTCACAAAAGGGACGCCCGGCCCTGCAAAACGACAAGCGAGCGTGAGTTTTTTGTCGCTTTTTTTAATTCCAGATACGTTACCCTCGTCCATAGTCCCGAAATCACCAAAAGCCCTCAAAAATAACGCAAAAACCAACCCAGCACTGTTGTAGCACACTGGTTAATTGTTATGCAATCTTCGGCGAAAATGTTGCAACCTCAAAATTAGCACTAAGATATGTATGGGAAACCTGACATAGGATAAAATGGAAGTATCAATAGTACACAAAGCTGATAACAATTACAAAAGGAATTTAAAGGAATCAGCCTATATAAATTTAACAATAATTGTCTTTCTAGTTCTTCTGTGACCCAATTTGGTTGAATATACTCGAAGGAAAGACCTAATTGTTATTCTCCAATCAAACTAATTGATCATGAGTTTTTTATAGCGGCGGTGAGAGACTGGCCAAGAGTGTCTGAGATTGAACGGTATTTACGTTACAGGATGCGCAATGTGTTCTTACTTTAAAAACGCCCCTCGAACTTCACTGACATCTTTCTAATAAATTGTTAGAAAAATAAAATTTGGTAAAAGCTTTCTTCTTAGGCGCCGCTGCTTTTTCCAATACGTTTCAGAACTTATATTTCCTGATAAGTTTGACTTATTGGGTAAGACGTCAGTGAAACATGAACAATAAATAAGTTTATGTATAAAATACCTCTTCATTATTTCAATTATCAATTCAATTGATATTCATTCTGCATGTACCAGCCTGTAATCATCTTCAAAAACATGAAGAAATATAACTTTTGGCCTCAGAATGTTAGGTTCCTAAATATGTCCCACATTTTTAGAAACTTTTGCTTGTAACCTGGCTGTAAATATTTCGTAAAGCTTTATCAATATATTGACAGTAGACCATACTACTATTATCCACAGGTTTATCTACAAAGAGAGTTCACATAAGTACTCGCATTCAAATAATATCTTTGCTTATTTTGAAACAGCAAGTTGGCTCTGTATTTCATGAATAATAGCATAAATTTGAGTGGAAAGATTTTAGTCTTCTTAGTGTAAGTTCTGAAGATATTTCAGTGGTTCGTGAAGTTCAAAACCAACCTTGATGCTATACTCTCCAATGCTTATCCTGTAAAAATTTTGATGTTTGTTTGATTGCTGTTTTCATGCATGCAGCATACTATAAATCGGGACTTCAATCATTCTTAACATATTTCTATTGTTCCTATTCATCCTCTATCTTTACCCATCAACATTCATCCAGCTATCCAGGCAGAATATTTTTTGAAACAGCTGCCTATCATTATCAACAGTATTCATATCACGTTTATCACGCTCGGGAGTGTCTATAACTGTGCCATTCCTGAAATTGGGAATGTTCTTTCTCTAAAGCTTGATAAAAAGATTTGGGCTATGATTTTGAAAGGGAGCCTGAAAGTTTTTAGACAGCAGTAAAATACGTAAAAACAAGAAATGTGCAATCACATCTTAGCCAAAAATAGATATGCTAGTAAAATATGCACCTAATAGAAATAGTAAGTACCAAATGTAATTTAAAATTATTATAAATGTATCATTATCATCAATATTTATCATAGTTCAAAACCATTCCTGAAATACGGAATGTCCTCACTCTCACCTAAAAGCTGAAACAAACTAAGAAAAACAGTTGCGCTACAATTTTAAAGCATAAATAATCATAGGCAACATATCTATGAAATACGAAATAAGAATTGTGGTAACCCATTGTGCTTGTAAATATATTTTCTCAATAAATCCAGGTGCTTTATCCAGCTGGCGATAGTAAAATAGAAATAATGAATACCAAATAGTATCATTAAAAAACGTAATAAATATTGTTTTGGAGACCATAGCGTGGCCACAGCCTGAAATGAGTACCTAAGTTTTACAAACCACCTTGCATGCTGGGGCATCTTGTCTCATACCTGTAATGATCTACTATCAGTAGCTATTACCAGAATTACTACTACTGCTACTACTACCACTACTATCTTGTTATCTGGTTACTTAGCATCTACGGACACACCTATGAAACTGCACTTTTCACTTATTTCATCCCTCAGAAACACTAGACGATTTTACGTCGGCCACGTGTTTTGCAAGACATCTCTCTGAAAATGATTAACCACACGACAATACCTCTTCATTATTTCAATCATCAATTCAATTGATGTTCATTCTGGATGTACCAGCCTGCAATCATCTTCAAGAGTGTGAAGAAGTATAATTTTTGGTCTCAGAATGTTAGCTTCCCAAATATATCCCTGACTTTCATTTTTAGAAGCTTTTGCTTGTAACCTGGCTGTAAATATTTCGTAAAGCTTCATCAATATATTGATAGTATACCATACTACTATTATCCACAGGTTTATCTACAAAGAGAGTTTATATAAGTACTCCCATTTAAATAATACCTCTGCTTATTTTGAAACATCAAGTAGATTTACTTTTTATTTCATGGATAATAGCATAAATACGAGTATAGTTTGAGTGGAAATCTTTTAATCTTCTTAAGGTAAGTTTTGAAGATATATCTCTTGGGAACGATTCCAAGATCTTCAACCTGTCTAGTGGTTCGTCAAGTTTAAAACCAACCTCCTTGATCCCATACTCTCCAATGCTTACCCTGTAAAAATGCTAGATATTCGTTGATTGCTGTTTTCATGTATTGTAGCATACTACAAATCGGGACTTTAAACGATTTTCTATAGTTCCTATTCAATCTCTATCTTTATCCACCAACATTCATCCAGCTATCAAGGCAGAACATTATTTGCAACAGCTTTTTTATAACGCTCGGGAGTGTCTATAACCTGTGCCATTTCTGAAATGGGGAGTGTCCTCCCTCCAAAGCTTGATGAATATATTTGGGCTACGATTCTGGAAGGAAGCCTGAACGTTTTCGGACAACAATTCTGTAAAATATGTATAAATATGTCCAATCACTTCTTAGCTAAAAGTAGATATTCGTAAAATTTGTACCTAATAGAAATGGTAAATACCAAATGTAATTTAAAATTATAATATATCGTTATCATTAATATTTAGCATAGTTCATCACCATTCCTGAAATACGGAATGTCCTCACTCTCACCTAAAAGTTCAAAAAAACTAAGAAAAACCCTTGCGCTACGATTTCAAAGCATAAATAATCATAGACAACAGACCTATGAAATACACTATATTGATACTTAGCAGTATCCTTTTAAATTCTGGATCCCTGTTTAACAGCTCGGCCATGGACCCAGGGGAATTCCTTCCTTAACTTTCCCGCCTCTGCAACGGCATGATGGGGGGGGGGCGGGGCAGCATGAAGAGTCGTCCGACGCATTCGTCAACCATGCTCGCTATTCGCATTAGGCCAAATTAGTCAGTAGCGACAAGCGAGATAGATCGATGAAGTCGATCGATCTTACAAGTCAAGATCCGGCTCCCCAAAGTCTTCTTCCAACCCCGAAAAAGACAATGGTTCCACAGACCAAAAAAGCCCTCCGCCCTTTCATCGCTTGTTGTGTCCAGCTATCCTAAGGTAGTGTAGAAACCGAAGGAACATTGAAGATGCCCCTTCCAATTCTATCCTGTCGATCATGGACCTACATTTTTTCGAAGCTATGTGCAATGCCCCGATAAATTCAAGACATAATCGACAGCCTACCGAGGATAAAGGGGCTAGTCAACCTCTTTCGCCAAATGTCTCAATTCACAATAACAAACTGGTTGTATAAGGGAGTTGAACCTTATACAGCCAGTAGGTTTATCAATCCCTCATCTCTCGCTCTGTTCGGCTGAAAACCCTACATCAATAAGAAAACCCTAAATGCACTTACATTTCAGCAAACTCCTGTTGTCCCTGTGCTCCTGCATGCTCTGCGCAAGAGCATGAATGAATGAATGAATCTTGAATTTTAGAGGCATCCCGGCCACCATAAGGAGCCAGTGCATAGGCCGCTTAAGCGGGCCCTTATGCACCTCTACAATACTTAAATCACCAGCCTCGCCCTTTTAGCGAAGTTGAGAATCGCCTTGAGTCCAAGCTCCTTTACGTCCTGAGGGTCCGCGCAAGAGCATACTATGTGTCTGAATCTCTCGATGTGCCCCTGCTTTTTCGCAGCAAGGCAAGGTGAAGAGTTGTATCTTTCTCTTGACGTGCCCCCACATCTCAGAGTGCCCAAAAAAATTCCCTAACATTTCCCTAGCTATTCGCTACTCCCGACCACTTGATTGGAGTTCTATGATGCAAACCTTTTTGTTGAAGCTTATGTCGTACATGACAATTCCGATTCTCTCTACTTTTAAAATTTGCAACCGTTATATTTTTCCTAACTTCTCAACTGAACTGACGCTTTTTCCTAGTGATCCCTAACTATCTAAGTGGGGCACCCTGTCTGAGGAGGGCAGTATGAGGAGTCGTCCGCCACATTTGTCAACCATGCTCGCTCTTCGCATTGGGCAAAATTAGTCAGTAGCGACAAGCGAGATAGATCGATGAAGTCGATCGATCTTACAAGTCAAGATCCGGCTCCCCAAAGTCTTCTTCCAACCCCGAAAAAGACGATGGTTCTACAGACCAAAAAAGCCCTCCGCCCTTTCATCGCTTGTTCTGTCCAGCTATCCTAAGGTAGTGTAGAAACCGAAGGAACATTGAAGACGCCCCTTCCAATTCTATCCTGTCGCTCATGGACCCAAATTTTCTCGGAGCTGTGTGCAATGCCCCGATAAATTCAAGACATAATCGACAGCCTACCGAGGATAAAGGGGCTAGTCAACCTATTTCGCCAAATGTCTCAATTCACACTAACAAACTGGTTGTATAAGGGAGTTGAACCTTATACAGCCAGTAGGTTTATCAATCTCTCATCTCTCGCTCTGTTCGGCTGAAAACCCTACACCAATAAGAAAACCCTAAATGCACTTACATTTCAGCAAACTCCTGTTGTCCCTGTGCTCCTGCATGCTCTGCGCAAGAGCATACTATAGTATGTGTCTGAATCTCTGGATGTGCCCCTGCTTTTTCGCAGCAAGGCAAGGTGAAGAGTTGTCTCTTTCTCTTGACGTGCCCCCACATCTCAGAGTGCCCAAAAAAATTCCCTAACATTTCCCTAGCTACTCGCTACTCCCGACCACTTGATTGGAGTTCTATGATGCAAACCGTTTTGTTGAAGCTTATGTCGTACATGACAATTCCGATTCTCTCTACTTTTAAAATTTGCAACCGTTATATTTTTCCTAACTTCTCAACTGAACTGACGCTTTTTCCTAGTGATCCCTAACTATCTAAGTGGGGCACCCTGTCTGAGGAGGGCAGTATGAGGAGTCGTCCGCCACATTTGTCAACCATGCTCGCTCTTCGCATTGGGCAAAATTAGTCAGTAGCGACAAGCGAGATAGATCGATGAAGTCGATCGATCTTACAAGTCAAGATCCGGCTCCCCAAAGTCTTCTTCCAACCCCGAAAAAGACAATGGTTCCACAGACCAAAAAAGCCCTCCGCCCTCTCATCGCTTGTTGTGTCCAGCTATCCTAAGGTAGTGTAGAAACCGAAGGAACATTGAAGACGCCCCTTCCAATTCTATCCTGTCGCTCATGGACCCAAATTTTCTCGGAGCTATGTGCAATGAACCGATAAATTCCAGACATAATCGACAGCCTACCGAGGATAAAGGGGCTAGTCAACCTCTTTCTCCAAATGTCTCAATTCACACTAACAAACTGGTTGTATAAGGGAGTTGAACCTTATACAGCCAGTAGGTTTATCAATCTCTCATCTCTCGCTCTGTTCGGCTGAAAACCCTACACCAATAAGAAAACCCTAAATGCACTTACATTTCAGCAAACTGCCCTAGTCCCTGGAACAAGTAGAAACAGCATGACTATACATTACCTTAATAAAGGTCTCACTCTCACACTTGAGCAGGAAAGTCGGATGGAACAATTCTAGCGAACGTTTCGGCATATGAATAGCTATAAAAGCTGTTTTATGTAAAATAATTTACACTCGTACTATTTTCGTAGTTTGTTTTCATTGTATGGTACCTCTTATGTTCTCTAATATTTGGTTACATAAACGAATATGAATAAGATAGTTCGCCATAACATATTGACACCTTTTATGAAAGCTGGTTCGCACGAACATGGAGAATACCCCTTGCTCGACTAGGCAGTCCGTGGAGGTACCAACGAAGAGCCACTGCCAATAACTGATCAAAATAAGGTGAAAAATTGCCGTTAGACAATAAATAATCACCCTATTTTACCATATTTGTATCCTTGCCCTTACGGAGCATTTTTGCAAATGAAAAATTTCCAAACATTTCAGAAACCACTATCTTGCGGCAACCTTATAGTAAGCTATATTTTTATTGTTTTACAGTGTAAATTATAAATACAGGTGGTTCCGTAAGGAAAAAAATACTTTTGGGTTTTTTAAAGCTTAGTTTTTACTATGTACTCTTTTTTTACTACCCTATTCGCGTGACAAAAACACAAATATAATAACATTCAAGTGTTGAGATACGTTACGTTTTCAAAATTTTTATTTGCCATGTACCTTCGAATCGAAGGCGTTTTTCGAAAACGATTTAAGGACAAAGCAACCTTTGAATAGACTGAAGAATTAGTCCTTGTTTTTTTAGTGAACATATTGCCAGAGAAAGAAAATATTTCCTCTCAGTGAATTTAAGAGTGATGGGTAATATTGTCAGAATTTTTGAAAATAAAGATCTGGAATTTTGGGCTTGCTGCCAACAATGGACAACGGCACAACTATTATACAAAAAACAAAAAAAAACGTCAAAAAACCCGACGAAATGTCATATTGGAGACTAGGTAGTTTTTAGTGTGTAAATAGTTGATTCCACGTTTGTTTGCTATTCGTCTAATCATATCAGACGAAAATTCCCATGGTTTGCGAAATAATTGTAAAGTCTGGTTTTATTGATGCAAGTTATTGAAAGGGATATTTAAAACATAGACGCATAAAATGGAAACACCAAGTTTTGTGGGGAAACTTTTTATTCGATAACAAAGAATGAGGAAACGGGTTTTTTGGGAATCAATCGAAAGTGTTGGCAGGAACGAAAAAACTCTTTTGATAAGATTTCTACAGTTATTACAGATTGCTTCATCAATTGCTCTACATTGATCCATATGTGTTGCCGAGCAATAATTGCTCAAAAATTGAACGTGTAAGCGCACCTTTAGTAAAATCTACCGCTTGCCAGATCGAATTATACGTAAAATTTACTTTGAATCATTCTTTTTGCAGCGGTTCTGGTTCTGGTTGACCTTAAATAAGTGACACGAAAATGACAGAATTTAATTCAAATTTTGTCATTTTCAATAGAATAACATTTTTTTGCCTATTTTTTTAATGAAAAAAAAACAAAGTTTCACTATACTTTGACTTTGAAGTTGAGTCATTAATTTTCAGATAATGATTGTAGAAGGAAGATAAACCAAAATATGTGTGTAAAAAATTTTTTTACCTTGTTTTATAAAGTATCCTCCCGACAAGTATTTCAGTGCGGACCTGTATTTGATCGTGAGGTCTTGGAGCACCGGCATGCAGTCCCCTGTGAGGTCTTAAGTCACCTGATTCACGAGCCCGTTGTACTACATTAACAAAGGCACGAGGGGTTGGTTGCACTCGATTGGGAAACCGATCCGCATAAATATGTGCCATTTTTTATTTCGTTTGAGCCACGCAGCAAACACCACTATTCACTCGCGCGTTACCGACTGACACAGACTGAATAAAAACATCGTGATCAGCATTTCAAATTCTTTCGCTTTTTTGTTTCCGATGCGATGAACCGATAAGGCGGAGTATATCCGTTGTCGCCAAACACGAGCACATAATATTATTATTGAGACAGGGCAGTACTCAAACTTCTAAAGGGCTATAACTTTGTTACTTTAATTTTACCACAAAAATGTTAAAGGAAAAAACATTTCTTTTGATCAGATCTACTCACTGTTAAAATAAATGACTTAACTTCGAAGTCACCCTGTATAAATATATTTAATATCTACGTGATCTAAAATTACATGATCCCTAATAGGAGAACTATGATTTTCATTTTCTCTACTATTTATTAGGGGATATGGTGTTTTGAGACTGCATTCGCACTTGGGCGAGGGAAAACACCAACTGTCACTACTCAGATTAATTGTATGAGGTGAAAAAAAAATCAAGTCGTTCCACAATTCTGGGTTCATTTGCACAATCGAAAATCTATAATCCGCCAGCATACCACAGTTACTGACCTAAAAAAAAGTAGCATTGAAGTCACAAAGCACATAAAACTGAAGTAGCGTGAAGTAACGATTTATACACCCCATTTCACGAGTATCCATCATGGGACAATGACAGCTAGTCATCTAATAATATTTCAAAATACCCCATATCGGCACAGGACATATAATTAATTCCGAGAGATCGGTGAACTCCAGACAGACCCGTATTTTGTTCCGGCTCTTTGTACGCTACAGATTCATTTTGTACTTGCTAACAACTCTTATTTAAAAAAGTTTCTTTGCATACGAAATAAACGCTACAAGCACAATGGCTGCCAGTGACCATGACTGCATTTAAAGTCAGGTAGGAATAAAATAAGATAAACAGTTTTTGACTATATTAATTATATCTACTTTTATAACTTGAAACACCATATGATCTTAAAGGTCAATGAAACAGCCATACATCTAGTTCAGAATGTGTGGCAGTAAATGACCGAGTTGATAGAGGTTCGATTCCCTCAATTAGGTCTGAATATTACTCAAGGAATTCTAACAAGTAATAAATATATATAATATATATATAATAAATATAAACGATTGCAGGAAGTCATGAAATGTACACAACTGGGACAATGCAGTGTTCGTAAATACAGACATAGGCCAACTGTTTTTTATATCTGTACTTGTACATTTTATTGTCACATTTCCCATCCACTTCAAAATATAATCCTCATATGTGAGCAACAGCTCTGAATACGGTCCCGAAATTCATTATTGCCAACATTACAAATTAACACAAAGATGTCGCTTTTGTGATCAGCTGTTCACCTCAAAGCGTGATGGATACTCGTGAAATAAGGTTTAGGAGGGTCATTTTTTAAGTAAGAATCGTTTTGTAATCGAGTCAAAAAAAATTTATTTATTAATGAAAATTGTATCACAAACTAAAATTGAACATTTTTTTAATTTTTTTTTTCATAGTCACCATAAATATTCAAACAAGAGCCAAGTCGTGGCAGTTTTTAGTTAATGTAGCATCAAAAAACTTATCCTTTTGTTTTCATGTCGATAATCCCCATATTTCTTTACTAATTCTTTATTATAAACGTTTCCGTGACAACCGTGACAATATATTCTATTTAACTATCTTCCAGGTGACACTTTTTTTGTTTTTATTTTCATATTCATATACAGTGTGTTGCTACACTAGTGTGAAAGGTCCTGTAATATGTTGAGATTGCGTGAAACGATCATTCCAAATTTTAAGCTGGCACCACGCAAAACCAACAAACTCACAAAAGGGACGCCCGGCCCTGCAAAACGACAAGCGAGCGTGAGTTTTTTGTCGCTTTTTTTAATTCCAGATACGTTACCCTCGTCCATAGTCCCGAAATCACCAAAAGCCCTCAAAAATAACGCAAAAACCAACCCAGCACTGTTGTAGCACACTGGTTAATTGTTATGCAATCTTCGGCGAAAATGTTGCAACCTCAAAATTAGCACTAAGATATGTATGGGAAACCTGACATAGGATAAAATGGAAGTATCAATAGTACACAAAGCTGATAACAATTACAAAAGGAATTTAAAGGAATCAGCCTATATAAATTTAACAATAATTGTCTTTCTAGTTCTTCTGTGACCCAATTTGGTTGAATATACTCGAAGGAAAGACCTAATTGTTATTCTCCAATCAAACTAATTGATCATGAGTTTTTTATAGCGGCGGTGAGAGACTGGCCAAGAGTGTCTGAGATTGAACGGTATTTACGTTACAGGATGCGCAATGTGTTCTTACTTTAAAAACGCCCCTCGAACTTCACTGACATCTTTCTAATAAATTGTTAGAAAAATAAAATTTGGTAAAAGCTTTCTTCTTAGGCGCCGCTGCTTTTTCCAATACGTTTCAGAACTTATATTTCCTGATAAGTTTGACTTATTGGGTAAGACGTCAGTGAAACATGAACAATAAATAAGTTTATGTATAAAATACCTCTTCATTATTTCAATTATCAATTCAATTGATATTCATTCTGCATGTACCAGCCTGTAATCATCTTCAAAAACATGAAGAAATATAACTTTTGGCCTCAGAATGTTAGGTTCCTAAATATGTCCCACATTTTTAGAAACTTTTGCTTGTAACCTGGCTGTAAATATTTCGTAAAGCTTTATCAATATATTGACAGTAGACCATACTACTATTATCCACAGGTTTATCTACAAAGAGAGTTCACATAAGTACTCGCATTCAAATAATATCTTTGCTTATTTTGAAACAGCAAGTTGGCTCTGTATTTCATGAATAATAGCATAAATTTGAGTGGAAAGATTTTAGTCTTCTTAGTGTAAGTTCTGAAGATATTTCAGTGGTTCGTGAAGTTCAAAACCAACCTTGATGCTATACTCTCCAATGCTTATCCTGTAAAAATTTTGATGTTTGTTTGATTGCTGTTTTCATGCATGCAGCATACTATAAATCGGGACTTCAATCATTCTTAACATATTTCTATTGTTCCTATTCATCCTCTATCTTTACCCATCAACATTCATCCAGCTATCCAGGCAGAATATTTTTTGAAACAGCTGCCTATCATTATCAACAGTATTCATATCACGTTTATCACGCTCGGGAGTGTCTATAACTGTGCCATTCCTGAAATTGGGAATGTTCTTTCTCTAAAGCTTGATAAAAAGATTTGGGCTATGATTTTGAAAGGGAGCCTGAAAGTTTTTAGACAGCAGTAAAATACGTAAAAACAAGAAATGTGCAATCACATCTTAGCCAAAAATAGATATGCTAGTAAAATATGCACCTAATAGAAATAGTAAGTACCAAATGTAATTTAAAATTATTATAAATGTATCATTATCATCAATATTTATCATAGTTCAAAACCATTCCTGAAATACGGAATGTCCTCACTCTCACCTAAAAGCTGAAACAAACTAAGAAAAACAGTTGCGCTACAATTTTAAAGCATAAATAATCATAGGCAACATATCTATGAAATACGAAATAAGAATTGTGGTAACCCATTGTGCTTGTAAATATATTTTCTCAATAAATCCAGGTGCTTTATCCAGCTGGCGATAGTAAAATAGAAATAATGAATACCAAATAGTATCATTAAAAAACGTAATAAATATTGTTTTGGAGACCATAGCGTGGCCACAGCCTGAAATGAGTACCTAAGTTTTACAAACCACCTTGCATGCTGGGGCATCTTGTCTCATACCTGTAATGATCTACTATCAGTAGCTATTACCAGAATTACTACTACTGCTACTACTACCACTACTATCTTGTTATCTGGTTACTTAGCATCTACGGACACCCCTATGAAACTGCACTTTCACTTATTTCATCCCTCAGAAACACTAGACGATTTTACGTCGGCCACGTGTTTTGCAAGACATCTCTCTGAAAATGATTAACCACACGACAATACCTCTTCATTATTTCAATCATCAATTCAATTGATGTTCATTCTGGATGTACCAGCCTGCAATCATCTTCAAGAGTGTGAAGAAGTATAATTTTGGTCTCAGAATGTTAGCTTCCCAAATATATCCCTGACTTTCATTTTTAGAAGCTTTTGCTTGTAACCTGGCTGTAAATATTTCGTAAAGCTTCATCAATATATTGATAGTATACCATACTACTATTATCCACAGGTTTATCTACAAAGAGAGTTTATATAAGTACTCCCATTTAAATAATACCTCTGCTTATTTTGAAACATCAAGTAGATTTACTTTTATT